>QVRM01000665.1:0-10746 GCA_003439945.1 Dermanyssus gallinae | reverse complement strand
CTAAGTTTTCGTATTGTACAGCAAGCAAATATTATGCCCTGGGTTACACATTCAGGTCCTATGCCCACTTTTTCTGTTTCATTTTACATTACGAACACAGGATGTTGTACTGAAAATCAATACTCAACGGTCCAAGTTGCGCTACCCTAGCTGTAGAACTGGTTAATTCTCTGTAGGGATGTAAAAGGATCCTTGTTCGATTTCTCTATCGGACACAGTGACAGTTCTAGCCTTCCTCGCGGTTCATGGCAGAGAAGAGAACAATAAAGTTATAATCAGCCGCGACAATTTTAGCTCTTAAGTTGTGTGCACATATGACGCGGAGAAGCCGATTATACTTGCCTACAACCTTCTCGTCTCTTGTCTCTGCTAATGAAATTTGTGCGGCTATTTGTCTTGGCACTACTATTTCTGCTGCTACTTCTATTTGATTCAATTCAAATGATGAAACTGGCGTCCGGTCCTGTTTATTTTTAATGCGCGAGCCTTGTGACTGACACACTCGTCAACTGTAACTTTGCTCTTCTCTATGTCAGAGCACGGGATCGAGTAATTTCCAGGAGGACTAGAATTAAGCTCACCGCGTACACCTTACTTAGCCATCCTTATCCCGCGCTGTACTTCCATTTTTTAACGCACCCCTATCGTAGCCGATGTGCTGGATGACTTGGTTTCCGCGGAGCCCATCTGACTGTATTATTTTGGCGACCCTCTGGGGCCATTTCTGTTCCTTTCTGGAAATCGCCTGTTTCCATTGTTATTTTTGTGTAAAAATCTTATTTTGTTTACGCCGGTTTTCCAGTGTTCTTATAGACCATCTTATACCTGTTGGATTTCAATGGTAATTATGTATGTAGCTTGATTAGAGCCCACTGCTTTGTTCTTCACTCCTTTCTATGTTTGGTTTTTAGACCATTATTTGGGACGCTCCAAAGTACGTAACGTACAACTTTTGTTGCTGCAGTTCCTTGTCTTGAATGCATAACGGTCCCTGTCGACCTAAGCTGTGCTCCAAAATGTAACTACTGGGCTCATACTCGCGTTAAAGTTTACGTGAAGTTGATTTCTGATCTGTAGTATATATCAACGTGCTTACCCGCAGTAAACATGCCCGACGATAACCAGATCATAGCCAAATTAGTTCTATAATATTAGATCCGCTTTCTAACCATTCTGCTACTGGACGCTGTATCTCTTCTTCGAGTTAAACACTCATAAGTCGAGTTCAACATCAAATAAAATAAACGACATTGGAGATCCCTATTTTCTCATATGTTCGACAACCCTGTTGGTCAAATAGTATGATAAAGTAGTTCAATCGGGTTGATGGACTTCGAGTTCATACTGTGCAGATAGCGTTCCATTGATTCTGACATATGTTCGGATGGCGTACAAAACACGCAGACAAATATTTGTTTGCTAAGTCCGAAGTCTTCTATAAATAACGTCAGCATACCGATACTATTATCCTTTTTGGCTATTTATTCTAAAACAGTTTTTGTCTCTTTAGACATCAAACTAGCTGTCGGAGGTGTCCCATGTAACAATAAGTTTCTTCGATTATAGTATGCTGCTATATTGATTTCCTGAAGGGAGCTTTTAAAACAAATTTTGTTCGTTTTCATTCGAAATGCATATGCGTTTCCACCTCTTCTTAATGTATTTTTATTTCACTTAAATTTTTCACTAATATTTTTCCTTAGTTTTTTCTCGTGCTCTTCTTTTTCGCATTATCTCTTTTATTTGCTTCGTCTTCTTTCATACGCCCTTAGTGTAATCATAAATGTGCCACTAGTTATGATGTCCTTTCTTGCTTCTTCATTAATGGAAAAGAAGATATTTTTTTTGGAAACTTGTTGACTTGGAACGTGTTCTCCACACGTGTTTTTATCCTTGTTGTCACTTTATGTTTGAATAGAGACTCCCTGTAAAATTCCTAATAGGGAAATCGTGCCTGAGGAGACATGATACTGCTACGTGCAAACGGACATACTGAAACATGATGCTGTGACGATTTGTCTCTGTTTGGTCGTGAAATTGATTTGGACTTCTTGAGCCAATTGCATAAATAAGATACGGTGGGACTGGTCTGCCGCAGTCGCGCTAACAAAAGTCTTTGAATCAAATGCGCGATTTATTTGACATTCGACCCCCTGCTTCCGAAAATTCGTCGCTGAACTCGGACAGTTCATCGGGCGGGATGGAACACGTAACCGTTTTTTTTTATTGAGAATGAATGCTTTATTTAATGGACAATCGTTTTACCATTTGCAGTTATTATGCGCGCAGATTAAATGCCTTGTTTTTTTTCTGCGGCTATTACGTGATTTCGGCGCAACGACTATTTGTAAAGGTTTTGAATGTGCTGCTGTTGCTTCCTAGAGCGTACTTCATCAGGGTCGAACGCAGGAAAGGATTCACCTTCCGACGGGCCGAATAGCTGTGTGGTCAGCACGTTGGTATGGCACTAGCAAAGCGGAATACATATATATTCCGCTTTGCTATGCCTTTATATACATATATATATATATATATATATATATATATTTTTTTTTTTTTTATAAAACCGGGAGTAAACTCCTTACCGGCCTTGTCCGCTGGTGCGTGACTGCCACGCGCTGCGGGGACCTTCACTGGCCCACATGTAAGTTAGTCAGACGGTGTAAATATAGTACTCTCCCCAGTGCCACCTTTTGATGGCGGGGAGGCAGGCATACGATATCGATTGGGTGTCAACGAACTCATATTGTCATCCTGTCGTGGCCTATTCGAGGGCTGTTAAGGCTATTTCGTAATACGGGGAAGTGTTCTGCGCACGGTTCCCGGGCTACACGGTTAATGCCCCGGTAATTTAGCAACCTGGAGTACCGTGTGGGACGCCTGCTGCTTGGCTTAATAGGCCCAAAGAAGCGTATATATATATATATATATATATATATAATATAGTATATATATTATATAAATACATATATATTACAGGCAAGCAACAAATATCTTATAACTAACGAATCGCTATTTTGAGGTATCATGCCATTTATTACAAAACTCCTGATACGTAATATATTCGACGCTTCGGCGCGGAAGAAAATAGAAGACGCCAAGCGGGAAAAGGTCCGAAACAATAGAAACGACCTGTAACCTGTTCTCCATACGCTCGTAGAACTGCTATAACCCCCAACTCAGGCAATGTACTTTGATTGATGATCACTGTACACGCAGGCGTCCACCGCCCCGTCGGAGATATCACAGACGGCCCTCGGACCCGTCGGACCCGTTCAAGTACGATCCCGATGATGAAGACTATCATAAGGAGCATGCAGTACCGCGACCTCCGCGGAGACCTCCCAGTGCGCAACATAGAAGAGGGCACGCATACCCGAGGCCGCCGCCGATTCACAGCAATAACCATGAACAGGTTCGTTTGAGGGACGAACTAAATAGCTAATCGTACATATATATATATATATATATATATATATATATATATATATGTTAGTCGCCTATTTTTTTTTACGTAGCCTGTATAAAGTGTACTTATGCATGTGTATATATGTTTCTATGCATATTATATATATATATATGTGTGTGTGATGTTACTTTTTACATAAGGCCAGTAAAATATATTGAAATAAGCAATTAAATTTCTTGTAAACGTGATGTTTATTTCCTTCAAAGACCACTTGTACTAACATTACATATAGCACAGCATTCGTACACAGACTTCGACGCACTTTAAATTTTTTAAAAACAAATCCCTTTTTAAATTAAATAAAGAAATAAGCCTGCGAACAACTGATACATTAATGATTCCGAAACTTCATTTTTATGGGATGTTTCGGGAATGCATGATACGCAATGGTAAAAAATCTGGTTGGCAACTATCAGTAGCTAGTATAAGACTCACAATATCATTAAATCGATATTCCTTCCCACCCTCAGTTTAGAATTGTTTGGCATTTCTTCGACACCGTAGGAAGGAGTCCCTCACCTTACTTTGCTCTATGCATACTTCCTCAAGTGAAGATCGCCCACCGCGGTGTGGCGGTAGATCGGCTGTACAGCGATAGATCTGGATGACGCAGTACGAGAGTTGTTCATGGCTGAAGTCGTACTAAGACTGGATTGTTTAATTGCCAGTAATTCGTCTGCTTCCAATTGGCCACTGAGCAGCCCTGGTTGTGCGTCAGAGACCTGCGTAGTCCAGTGATTCCATCTAGGTTATGTGCCCTTTTTCCGCTTGCCAGCAGATCCCGGCATTCTTTCATGGACAATATTTTTAAAACGTTTTACGACATTGTTTTTATTTCTAGACAATCCTCTCATCCGTACGGGCTTGGCATCGACGTGATGCATATTTCAATGCACTGAGGGCCGGACATGTACGATATTTAAAATTGTCTAGGAATATCAAGAGCCCTTGTGGACAGATGGCCGCTGACGCAGCAGGATGGTTTATCAATGCCCATGTTTATAAAATGATCAACGACGAAGATTACCGGCGACGACACCGCATTAGATAACAATCATTACCCGCGGTGATGATTCTCCTTGTCCTTTTTTCTGCCAGTGAGGTGCAGTGCTACGATACTCTTTATGGAAAGCCTGAGACCCGTGCGTCTTCAACCCAGGCTGTAACCCTGTCTTGCGCTACATTTGCTCCCGCCGAGCAGTTACCAGGAAGGCTAGATCGTCGGAGTAGGTCAGGTAGCATTTCCTAGAATGCTGCCATATTCCAAGTTCTAGGGACCACGCCCTAAAATCGATCGTCTGCGGCACTCCTGAAGTGACCTTGTTTGCCCTGTCACCGTTCTCGAGGCTTCTCTTGCTAAATACGACGAGAGTATTTTTAGTAGGTATCACAATACACGCTTCTTCTCAGGGCTAGCTCCAGTTTGCTGTGGTTAACACGTCCATCATATCCATCCCGTCCGAAGCCGCATACGAGAGAGCCTAATTGGGCTCTATATCTTTTTAGCCGTTGAACGATTATGTTCTCCAGTATCTTCCTATCGTACCAAGGTGAAGCAGTTAGGCTATTTTGCCTGTCTTCCCACCAGTTTTGGGAAAATAACTTAGGCCGCCCTCTCTCCAATCCATGGAAGATTCGCTCCTTTAGAAACCTGTTCACTGGCTGCTTTTTTTGTTTGGGAGGTTGGCGGAATGCTGATCACATGCGTCACGAGCAGCTAGCGTGACTATGTGGAGCTTACAAACCCCCCTAAACCGTATTCCATCCCACTAACCGGCTCGTATTGCTTTGGCATTACTTCGAGCCTACGGGAGAGGCGTCTCCGCGCCGTCCGTCCAATGTTTTCCTTTGCTCTCCCCCCATCTTCCCGCACTACCATATGGTAAGTCCAGATGAGCAAGAGCCATATCAAGTTTAACCGGTCTAAGCGGGTGCGTCAAGACCCTTAGGACCCGGCTGCTCCCTCTTCTTGCACCGGCAGGAAGGGAAACGCGCTGCTAGGGAGCACTAGCAGCCCCCGCACAACTTTGGGGGCTTTTGGAGCGCCTACGGGGACTAGTAGAGCTCAGTAAGTCCTCGAAGGCTTCGGAAATCTTTGCGGCGGTGATCTTCCTGTCCAGGTATGCATGCGCTGCTTCTGGGTCTGCAGGGACGCATAGTGCCCTGTGGCCTGAGGACTGGGGAGCGTCCGTTCCTTCGCCTCGTCTTGATTTCGGCTAGTAGCATCCGGGGCTCTAAGCAGACACCAGATCCTCCTCGGCATCAGCCAAGCGTTCACATAGGGCCAGTTTGATAAGAGTCTATGACCGACTTGAGCTTGCAGAATGTAGGTCAAGGTTCAGCGATACTCCAATATTCAACTAACCGACGTGCGGAGCACACACCGACGCCCGTACGTGAACCAAACGACAAAACCCGTTACGTCCACGTAGAGACTGTCTGCAGCGGCGACCACCCAATGAGGCGGGGGGGGGGGGGGTTAGACTCTCTCCTCAGGCGCAGGAAACCGCCTGACCAAAATGGGAACTACGGCAGGTCACTCTGGCGGTGGATGGCGGGCAAAACGGGTGTTCCGCAGGGGTCTAGCGGCGGGGCGTAGCACAGCACGAAACCACAGAATCACCAGCACAACATCAGACTGGCAGCACCATTATAGCAAAGCTAAGCATGTCCATTACAACCTTCCGTGTCGAGACGTATGACCGTTCTATATGGTGGTCAGTATAGACCTAAAAAGCAAAGTTTACTAGTTGCCTGAATACTCCTGAGTGTCCTTTACAAAAACTAGGCCACTTCAGAGGAGTTTGGTCGAGCCCTGGAGCTTTCCCGGCGCCAGACATTCCGAGGCGTGCTCCCTTCATCGAGTTTTACTTCACATTATCTCGCCCAAGCTTACCTCGCATTTGCTCGCCCGTCCTCAATAGCTGGTGTGAACAAGACCTGTCAACAACGTCTTTCATGACTGCCGGTGGCACCCGAGGGGCGCGTAAGCGGATCTTGCTTAACCACCCCGGTAAGGCAGGCTCCATGGATCCGCCTCATGTGTTCGTCTTGTTCCTGATTGTAACCAGCCTGAGTCCTGCGCGGGTCCGCTTAATACCTCTCTAGCAGAGCCTCCGCTCTGATCGGTGCTTTCGACAGTAGTAGTTATCCATGTCTAACTTTTGTCTCACAGTCTACTCCAGAATGTCGTGCGGCGCTCGACAGCGGTTTAGGTTTACTTGACGCAAGCGGATTATGATTGCTTTTTATCTTCGATCCACCACTATTCACCCTCTGAGGCTATCTTTCGCCGGGCAAAAGTTCTTGGTGTCATTTTGTCGTCCTTCCACTGTTTTCGCAGCTACTTGCGTTTCCTGCATCTCAGCACCGAGCGGTCTCTTCTGCGGCTGCTTATGATTCACCTGTTGAAACGCCTGGTGCCTATGACTCCTCGTTCCGTGACCCTTGGGCCCCTTTCTGGCTTACCTGGGTTCTGCTCCCGCTGAGAGTCTCCACGAAGATCTTACTATCCCCATATGACCAGGGCGGTAGCGCTCCTTCTGGTTTCTTAGGTTTTGAACTCGATGAGGGTCTCCGCCAAGGCCTTACCCTTCCCGGCCGTGACCCGGATAGTAGCTCCACCTCCACCGAGCAAACCTTGCGCCCTCTCCCCTAGCATTCCTTGTGCAAGCGTATAGTGTGCCTGCGTGTTCCACCGTTCTGCAGAACATCCAGGGCCCTGAGGGCGGCGCTGTGCGGCATGTCGGCCTGTTGTAGAAGTAAGGTAACCCCCTGCCAAATCTCCCACTAAGAAGAACCGCTCAGCAGCAGTGAGGTTAGCAGCCGCCCCAAGCTGCTCAATGCTTCTAAAGTAGGGCACAAGACCTACTCTAAGAAGTCAACAATCAGTCCCACAGCTTTCAAATGTTATAAATACGGGCGTATAAAGCTAATTAGATCGAAATGTGAGGTCGTTGCTACCGGCTGTTTACCCCAACTTCTAGAGCAAGCAATCTAATATTTATGATAGCACGATACAAATTCCCTAGAGGTTCCAGGCGTTCCATGCATCTAGAAATAGCACTCGGTGTAGGGAGATACAACCTCGTATCGTCAAAAAGCAAACTACACTATACAAGCATATCTCGCGCCGTCGTACCTAGACCTACTTGTCTACGACACAACTAGCAAAAGTACACTAAGCGAAGTTCTTATCATCGATATAAAAACACCGATTCCCTAAACCAGATTTGACTCCCTCCCAGAGTCGCTAGGTGAGAAAGCTACAGGCTCAGATATCAAGAACGGAACAAGCAGATCATGCTGATCAAGCTTGATGCGGATTTCCTATAACAGCGTCCCCACTGACTGTCTTGAAAGCCTCGGTAGGCTCCCAATACAAGTAGAACTCAATAGCGTAATTAAACTTGATGCCGATTTCCTATAAGAGCGTCCTCACTGAGTGTCTTAAAAGCCTCGGTAGGCTCCCAATACAAGCATAACTGAATAGCGTAATCCGAGGAGCTCTCAGAGAGGCTGGTGTACCATTCACACCACGAACCTAGAGGTTAAGCAGCTACAGATAAAGCAGGGCCTGACGGAGTAACCATCCCATTATGGCTATATGGTAATTTTTAGAGTTAGTCGTGATGGTCTCGTGTTTGGGGGCACATCCCGCACCGCTCTAATGATCCAACTAAACTTTCTCGCAGGCTTAAGGAAGCGACACGGCATGAACATGAAATAAGACCGGGTCAAATAAATCTAATCGCGCTATCAGAGGAGTCTTTGATACGAATACGCCAGAGAAGCGTCCCATTTAGCATGAACTGAACAACTAAGCAAACAGTCACCCAGAGTTGTTTAAGAACCTCAGAGGCCCAGGAGATTGCGTTGTGAGTTTAGCGGCGCAAGATTTTAGCAGAGGCTGGTTCAAAGCGCTGCCCTCATCTCAGCTCGGCACTAGATTGGACCCAACTCCTTCCGCACAGTGTGCGCGCTAAGGATAGATTCATTGATCCGTAATCAATTCTTCAACTATGCAGAGTGGAAGTACGGACGACTTGACAGACGCAAGGCTTAACAGTGTGACCCGAACAGAGTCCCGGAGCGCACGTTACCGAAAGGCTTGATAACTACCTGCGAAGCAAACCCTGTGAGGGTCTTATGTCTGGCGGCCAATCCTACTTGCACGATTGCTCAGTCGAGCCGGGATAGGTAGCAGAACACGCTGAATAGAGTAATTATTCTAAACTAGCAAAGATATAAATGCTCGTAACTCACGCAATGAGCCCTTTGTCCATCAGTAAGAGCACTGAGATTTGTTTCTTAACGATTTTTTTGAGGTTGAAGACAAAAGAGAAGGAGCGTAGCTTTCATTGTGGGGTAAACCCGCAAACGACTGATGTTTAGCGGAAGTTCACACTCACAATTGTATTAAGTTATAAAAAAAGAACATCGACAATGTTTGTCGTAACCAAGTTATAATTCCTGTGTACGGCCGTGTGGCGCAAATTTGTCTTGTTAATCTTCATTCTTTACCGTCATCACATGTCTTCTTACTGCTTAAAATCAGCAACAAGAAGTAAGTGGTAATTGTATTACCTAGACGTCATCAGGTGCTTGCAGTGTAGGTGTGTGCTATTATTGCTCATCATTACCAGTGTTTTGGTATCACGCCTTTTTCAGTCATGACCAAACGCATTCTTCCCCGCTTTCATCTTGTCGTTGAAAACCACGAACACCACGTATAAGCGGCCGGCCCAGGACTTGAACCCATGACCAACTGCTGGACTTGCTGTAGAAAGTACTCCGGAGATGTGCGGAGATAAACAACATCCCTAAGAAAATTTAATAAATCACCCCGCGCACGTTTAGCCCCCGTGCAAACGTTGTTAATAAACTATTTGATGTAAGCACAACATTTTCCGCAGTGGAATCAAGTTTACCTTCTATGGGACATGTTAACAGCGTTTGCCTAGGGAGTGCAATGTAGTCAATATCGCAGCCTGTTTGAGACACAATTTCAAGCACGAACAGCCTCCAATTGATTTCAGCTGCTACTACCCTAATACCTCTGCTGCTGCTTGAACGATGTGTATGCAAACCACGCACTCGACACGAATCATAAGATATATGACTGTAGGCGTATATATGTGTGCTGACGTGTACACACATGTGCATGTAAAAATAAAAGAGCCTTTTCGCTAAATAAGTAAGACCCGGTACAACTCCGCGGTCGAATTCGTTTTCGCTACGACGCTAGTCAAGATTTGATTTACAAATTTGCATTTCCTGACATTCGGTGTCATTTGGCCTGTTCCTGTTCTCGAATCATGCGTTCGGTGGCGCTGCGGACCGTGCGGGCTGTTTGTTGTGTGTCCAACTTGTCCGCCTGACTGATGACCTCTGAAGCCAGGTCCTAGTCGATAAGGTATATGAACCTTCGGCTACGGACCTTCGGCGTATGTGTCGTCATCGGCCACAAATTCGATCAGCTTAAAGGTCACTGTACATGCATACACGTTTAGACCTAACACGTTGTGAAAGTCCGCCCAGCGCCCGTCCGGGCTGCAAGTAGCCTCCGGGCTGTTTAATAAGAAGTGGTCGTACGTTACACGCACAACTCGGTCTCACGGAGCCGAGAGAAGGGTAGCAAACTCTCATGCAATTTCGTCGATGCTTCGAAGCCTAATGTACTTAATTGACAAATAGTCACGTTTTGTTTCGTTACATGTTGTTCTTGGGCTTGCGTTTATGATCCTAGCTTTTATAATTTCGTATTTATTTAATTTAAAATGTATATCTCCTCTACTCCTCCGCTTACGTTAGAGCAAAGGCTTCTCTAAGTTAAAGAAAGCGAACATTTTTCGTGCCAACTTTTTGCCATACGCGCAAACTGCTCGTAGAGTGGAAAAGGCGGAGTTAAGTTGATAAACAGGACCTGCTTTATACGAGCATATTCACTCAGTAAGACCGCAAATATGTTACGCTCTAACAGTGTATCCGGGTGGACTAAGTTCCATAATCGCAAACTACAGTATCTATCCCTAATTCAATCATATTTATTTCACTCAAATAGAGTATGTACAAAATAGTTCATGCTATTATTAAACATAAATACTTGTTGTCTCTATCCATTTGCATGTAATTAAATTGCACTCGACGGAAAATATCAGCTTCGTTTCGGGTGCTTCATTCATAAACATTCGTCGTGAAAAATACGACAACTGTGACATCAAGCTTAATTATAAGTTGGGAATCAATTGCGTTCCCATTGAGACAATGCGAATTTC
>QVRM01000664.1:0-81831 GCA_003439945.1 Dermanyssus gallinae | reverse complement strand
GCGGGATTCGTGGAAAAAAGAGGCTTTCTTTTGCTACCTAAATGAGTACATGTACACTTCGCTAGTCAAGGTTGTACCCATGGTTACGACGCATGCTGGCGACAATTGGAGGAAAGCACCTATAAAGCGAACGGGAAGACCGACATTCTTGCAGAGAACGATCGCTCCTTTTGAGTGTAGTTACTCTGTTTAATCTGTCTTCCGCCATATACTAAGACGATAGCCCTCTTTAGGTAACGCCGTTGTTACATCCGTGTTGTGCACGTAACGCCGCGTATTCCTATAAATTTAGTCCGTCGTTGGTTGTGCCTGTGTTAAAAATGAGACGTTCAAAGTCCCGTGTTTAGCGTACGCGCGAGCCTATGCGTTCGTCTAAGCCCCCGGTAATAAATAATCTCATGCAGTTGTGCTGTTATAGAATGCCTTCCCAGGAATTCATGTAGCTGTAGGTTGAGTAAGTCATATTATAGCAAGTCAGATTTGCAAAGGGATGGATTTACCAAGTCATTGTGGCAGAAGGGTCGCTGACCCTCGGCGATCTAGCTTATCATCTATGTTCAATGAGCATCGCCTGTGCATAAGGACAGTAGCTTTCCGACGTCATTTCAGGCTTTCCTCAAATCCAACGCGATTGCTTTCGAAATATCATTGCTTCAGTCTTGCTTGCAGTACTTTCCAGTTTGTTCAGGACGACAGAGCGCTGTACTGTTAAAAGCGACTGCTGCAAGTGAAAACAACTTTGAGAGAACAATAGTAAATCATCGGCATACATAAACGTTTCTACCTGTGAATGCCGATTTTGCATTTCCGTTGAAAGATCGCTTACCAACCATTGAGAGCAACAGGGGACTCAGATTATGACCCTGAGCCACACTGGTGGTCTGAGTGATCGGTGCATGTTCAGCCCCGTCGTCTATTACTACCAGTCCCTCCTGCAAGATACTTTTTAGAAGTTCTAGCATGCCCGGTGGAACTCCACGGTGTGCCAGCATGTTGCGCGATATTGAAGGTCGCCTTGAAGTCCACGAACACAACGAATAGATAACCTGCCCTGATTCGAACTGTGCGATGCACAGAGTTTAGGAGCACGGCGCATGCAGTCCTTGTTCATCTGTCACTTCTAAATTCGTGTTATTACTCAGGCTGCCTTGGTAACCTTTAGGTAGGTAACTTCCAGGCGACGGGTTAAGATGGCCGACAGAAGCTTATATAATACGCTCTTTTTTGCTATTTCTCGGTAGGGCGATGGAGCCTGCCTTTTTCTTAATAATCATACTAAGGAGACTGGTCCTCTACTCTACGGGTAACTGGGACGTTTTGAGTGAAACACGTCACAAGCAGAAGTGGCCTGCCAATGAAGTTCATTTACCACTCGGTCGGGTCCGGGAGCCTTACCCAGCGGCGCGTTTACCGTTACGTCAGTCATCTCCCAGTCGCTAAAAGGACGCAACAGGGCCTGGCGAGCTTCCTGGACCAACTTGCTTCATGGTGAAATTACTACAGGAGCACCGATTCGAAATGATTACCGCACCGGCAAACATTTTACGAAAGTGCTTGTCTAACCTCTTAGGCTGGACTGATCATGCAGTAGCGCGTCTATTGGCACGCAGCCATTTGTGCGGTAATTAATGTGCCTTTTATAGAGTTCTTCACCACTTTCGTATAGTTGCGGCTTAGTCGAGTGTAAAGAGGCGCCATCTCCTTAAGGTATTGGTGGTGGTCAAAGTGAATTACGGAGTGAAGTTATTCACACACTTGAACATTTACCATAACCACCAGCCACATCACGGATTCGCACAGTTGTGCTTAAATGCTGCTACTTTGTTAAACTGTAATTGATCAGTCGTTCTGGAGCGTGAAACGTTCGCTTATGGAGATTGGATAACGAAACCACAGTTTACGAAGTGTAACACGTCAGCCATGAACAGCTGATTCCTCTCTCTCTCTCTCTCTCTCTCTCTATATATATATATATATATATATAATTCCACTCGGAAGAGAATACCAATATGGAAACATGCCAATAAAGAAACGCCGAGCTGTGTTTATATATAAAAAGTGTTTGCCGTGGTTTACAGATAGGTAGCACAGTACTGTATCACGCAGAGTATATATATATATATATATATATATATGTATATATATATATATATATATATATATAGATATATATATATATATATATATATATATATATATATATATATATATAATATATGTATATATATATATATGGGATACACGGGCATGGGATTAAAAACTGATAAAGAGGTAGGAGACGACCCCAGCTTCTCCGAGAACACCAGGCGAAAGCGGACGATGGCCGGATCTTCAGAAGACATACCGCAGAAAGAGAGAGAGATGAAAAAGATGAGGAACATCAACGGACTGGCAACTCGGCTAAGAAAGCACGAGCTGAAGGTAAGACTCAACTGGAGAAACCGGACACAGAATATGAAGCTATGAAGAGCCTCCTGGAAGTCGTGAGGCAGCTCAAAATACTGAAGGAAAAACACGTTACCACTAAAGGGTACATTAAAGTTGCCATAACCAGGCTTGAAAGTAGAGCCCTGCAGCTGCAGGCCGATGTCGAGGATAAGCTGGCGGCGCAAGCCGATACCTTAAGACAATTGCAGAAATGTAAGGACGAACTAAATGCGGTTCAAGACAACCGAATCAAAGAGGCCGAGGAATGGCAGAAAAAGACGACACGGGCACATGAAGAGATAGTAAAATGGAAAGCAAAAGCAGACGAACTACAGGCCGAAATCGAGAAGACACGATCGACACGAACGTGTTCAAGGTGCCAACAAGAAAAAGAAAACAAACATAGGGACCTACAGAAGGAAAGACATATAGAAGCCAAAATTGCAGCATTGTCCTCCCTAGAAGAGACAGCCAGATTGGTGGTGGAAGAATGGCCGGAGGAAATCTTTAAGGCCACAAATCTTACAAAAGACAGCATAACAACCGACAGGGAAGCAAGGGCTATGCTCATCAATAAAGGTTCAGAGAAGGACTTAAACGTACTCAAGCAGATGAGTAACCAATTCCCACTCGCCGGCTCCGTGACTCGGCTTCCGATTGGTGGGGTGGCTGTTCTGCGCAGCAGCGAGCAATTGGAACTAGTTGACGCGGGCACGGAAGATGCAGTGGAGCCCACTGCTGCTTCAGCCAGCAGCAACACAAGACTACTTGTGATCGGTGTTGGAAGTACAGAGGATACTCCGGAACAGTTCCTGTCAAACCTCAACAAGGTCCTACAAAGATGTCATTCGGCAAGCAACAACACCACTGTGGGACTTTACATCTCCCCAGACTGGGAGGGACAGTCAATCAGGAGAGCAGCGGAAGTCTGCTGCAGGAAAACAGGAGGAATGGCGGAACTTGTGGCAGATGGAAGGAGCCCGGCAGCGCCAATGAAAAGCAAAGAACGAACGACTGGGTGTCAGAGTTCTATTAGGATAAAAGCAAAAGAAGGCATGCCCATGGAAGACATGATTAAAGACATTGCTCCTCACATTAATCGAAAGGACACCGAAGTAAAGATCGGACCGATAAAGAAAAATAAAGATGGAGACTTAATTCTTAAAATCACGGAAAAGGAGTCGGAGGCGGCATGTCTTTTGCCAACGCTCTGAGACAGGGAACAGGAATGGAAATAGACATTAGGGAAGCGACGGGTCCAACTCAAACTGTGGTGCTGAGGGACGTTAACCCTTTCATCCCACTAGACGAGATAGCGAAGGGATTGCGCAACTCGTTGGACCTGCATGAAACAACGAAGGTACGAGTAGACCCACCAAAGAGCAACAAGAGAGGAACATGGCAATGTTTAGTAACTTTGCCCAGTCGGGATGCTAAAAGACTCGTTGCCAAAAAAGTATCACCATCTCAGGGCGCCTATGCAGGGCTGAAGAGTGGTTTCAAATCCCAACATGCTAAAGGTGCAACTTGATAGGGCATATAGCAAGAGACTGCCAAAGTGAAGAGGAAACTGCTAGGAGGTGTTATAGATGCGGGAAGGAGGGGCACATAGCAAAGGAATGTAAGGAAACTGACTCCTACGTATGCAATGAGAATGATCACAAACCGCGAACTATGGCTTGCCCGCAGTACGCAAAACTACTTAAGGAAAGGAAACAAGCCGCAAGATCGGAGGCAGAAAAAAGGGAAGCCAAGGCCCGGGAATCAAGAGCGGAGCAAAAATAAAAGGAAGAGAAAAAAGGGGCCAGGGAACAGAGGAAGGAAGCTCAAAGAGACAAGCATACATCAGATGGCTGGCTACAAAAAGGCTCCAAAGGGGCGGCCCGTTTTCAACATTTGGAAAACGAAGGACCAAACTCCTCAGAACAACAATGAACAGAACCAAAATAATACAAGTAAATTGCAACAGGAGTAAATACGCGCATGACATGGTTGAAGAGATAGCCTCAAGAAGAGGAGCCAAGCTAGTAGCGGTGAGCAAACCAAATCAAGCGATGGCAACAAACAAAACCGAGTGGTTTTCAGATCAAACTAAAAGTGCAGTAATCATAAACACCGGCTCCATGCAAATCATAAGGCATGGAAGCGGGCACGGGTTTGTATGGGTGGAACTGCTAGAAGGGTGGAGGCTGTACTCTTGTTACAGCAGCCCCAACGGCAGCCTGGATGAACTCGAACATCTACTAAGTGAAATCGGTGCATCAATAAAAGAAACCACAAACGGAAAGGGCGTAGTAGTAACAGGAGACTTCAATGCGGCATCGGAAACATGGGGCTCGCGGCGAGCGAACAAGAGAGGGAAAATTTTTATTGAATGGGCAGCCAGCCTGGACCTGTATATACAAACGATGGCAAAGACCCGACCTTCCACAGAGCCGGACATCAGTCAACGGTCGATCTAACACTATGCAACGATACAATGGTTAACAAAATGAAAGAATGGATCGTGCTCACTGAGGAAGAAAACCTCAGCGATCACTATTGTATTGAGTTCACGGTGGAACTGCAGCAAAAAACGATGCCTATAAGAACCAAAACGTACTTCAGGATCAAGGACGAAGAGGTCTTCAAGAAAGAGCTCAAGAAGGCAATCCTCAGAGCTTCCCCCCACACCCCAGAAGAACTGCACGACACTCTCATCAGGGCCTGCACCAGGGCTACTAAGCCCCCTCACCCAAGAAGGGCTACCTGCCAACCGAAATATTGGTGGAACAAAGTCATAGCGCAGAAACGGGCAGATTGTAACAAAGCCAAAAGGAAGCTCAAAACACGCCATAGGACCAGGGAGGCCGAGATCCTCGCCTTAGACAATTATAGAAGATGTAGGGTGCTTTTAAAAAACGAAATAGCAGAAAGCAAAAAGCTATGGTGGCGTCAAAAGATAAATGACATAAATGACGAACCATGGGGAAAACCCTACAAAATGATCAGGGGGATAGGCGCGCAGGCCCCAAAAGTTTTAATGCCAGACACAGAGGTCGTACAGATTTTAAACAAACTCTTTCCACAAGACGCACATTTTAACAGAGAGACTTTCGTAAGAAGAGGGACAACCCCAGAAGAGTTCCCGCCTATCACGCGTGCAGAGGTAATAATGGCAGCTGAGAGGCTAAAGCCAGGGAAATCTCCAGGGCCCGACGGCATTCCGCCTTTGGCGGTAAAAATGCTTTTTAACGAACACCCGGATTTGGTAGCGACAGTACTTACTAAGGCGATGGCAAGTGGCAAAATGCCTAAAGACTGGAAGAGGGCGGAGGTGGTTTTGATTCCCAAAAGTAGCGGAGGGTACAGACCCAAATGTCTCTTGAACACCCTGGCAAAAGGATATGAAGCAATTTTAGAACACAGACTTAGGGCGTTTGCGGAACAGAATGATCTTCTATCAGCCAACCAATACGGATTTCGCAAGAACAGATCAGTTCTCACAGCAATTCAACGAATAACAACCAAAGCTGACTTGCTGCACAGTTTGCCAATATACAAACGGAAACTTCTTGTGGCTGTCCTTCTGGATGTCAAAAACGCTTTCAACAGTCTGCCGTGGAAAGAGATTTTAGGAACCCTGGTGAGAAAAACGGTCCGTCCGTTTCTTGTGAGAGCCGTCTCGGGATACTTGAAAGACAGAAGAGTTTTTAACGGCACAGTGGAGATAGACATGACAGCAGGAGTTCCGCAAGGATCAATCCTGGGCCCCCTGCTCTGGAACATAACATATGACGACGTCTTGAGACAGAAAGATCTCCCACAGGGAGTAGAGATGATTGCGTACGCGGATGACTTGGCCGTTATTATTCAAGCAAAGACAGAGGAAGAGCTAGAGTTAAAGACAAACATGGCTCTCCGGTCGACAAAAAGATGGATGGATAAAGCTGGGCTACAGCTGGCCCCGGAAAAGAGTGAAGCCATTCTCTTGACAGGAAGAAAAAAGTGGGCAGCATAAAACTGATGGTGGCGGGCCAGGAGATCAAGCAAGTAACAGAAGCCAGATACCTTGGTGTCCTACTAGACAAGGGTCTCAGGGGCGCAAGTCATATCAGGAAATGCACGGCCACGGCGGCTAAAGCGGCTAACGCTATAGGCAAGATCCTTCCAAATTCATGCGGGCCGCGGGAGTGTCGGCGACGACTATTAATGTCGGTTACCGAATCAATTGCACTTTTCGCGGCGCCAGTCTGGCTGCAGAACACCCTAAAAACGACGACGGCAAGAAAGGCCCTGATAAATACGCAGAGAATAGGGGCGCTTAGAATCCTGCAGGCCTACCGTACGGTTAGCACAAACGCAGCCCTGGTACTGGCTGGTTCCCCACCTTGGGACTTAATAGTAAACGAAAGGAAAAGGATTTGGGAAGCAGGGGGTGAGTCCAGCAAAGAAATTGAGAGGGAAAAGACGATAAGAGCGTGGCAAGAAGAATGGGACGCCATACCCATAGACTCACCGGGCCATTCACTTCGCTTGCTCATCCCGGACATCAAAAAGTGGATAGACCGCCCGGCAGGGGAACTTAACTTTTTCCTTACGCAGTGTCTCACTGGCCATGGTGACTTTCAAAGTTATCTTTTTCGTATTGGCAAAGCTCCCTCGGCAACCTGCGTGCACTGTGCGGACGGCGTCGACGATGACCCCGAGCACACTCTCCTAAAATGCAACGGACTAGAGCAGGCAAGGACAACTGCCATAGCGCTGCTAAGATTGAAATGGTCCAGAGAAGAAGAAAAACGAGGAGCCAGAACACCGGACCCGCCGAGAAGTAACATGAAAATGTTTGTGGAGTACATATGCAGCACAGCATCAGCATGGAAGCTGGGCGAGGAAATGGCAACTGCAGTAGTGACAAAGAAAACCGAGCTCGGCAAGTACAGAAGAGAACGGATAGCGCTTACGACATCAACAGATGACGTGGCTTGTATTCCAAGCCGCGTCATCTGTTGATGTCGGTTCGCAGGTGTTGGGACAAGCACGTCGGACCGGTGGGGGAACCCGTGAGTGACCTCGGCCAAATGATCCGGTAGGCGCTCGCCACTTCTCCTAATGGCCCATAGTACTGTTCTATGGATATCTGGGCCATTAGAGAGTGAAGCTTAAGGGGGGAGTAGTGTTTAGTGGGTAGGGGTCTTGGCGGACCAACATCCAACCGCTAGGGTCGAGTCCCACACTGCTCGAGAGGGGGGAATACCTCGTACTCGTAGCGTGCGTAAAAGCATTCACCCTCCTCCACAAAAAAAAAAAAAAAATATATATATATATATATATATATATATATATGTATACATATATATATATATATATATATATATATTCTATTATGGGGTCCAACAACGATTAAGGAGGTCTGGTCTGAAGAGGTAAGCGCATCAACGTCGGGGAGAATTCCTGAACGGCAGCGACGTTCGCCCACAGAGGCCAGAAAGCCTTTGTTAACCTGACGCTTAGTGCCGCAATTACAACCTACAGAGTTTCCTTATCCTACCTACAGAGTTATAGGACCTACAGAGTAGTGCACTGAAGTTTTTAAATACGAAAAAAACATTAGCGATTACCGATATGTTACATTCTCGGTGAGAAAGAAGGGAGACCTCAGGAGCATGGTGCTTGTCCCTGGGGGCCGCAGGCTCAGATAGTCGGCTTGCGGGATGAAGGAGAACATGCTTAAGAGCGATTATAGGTAAGGGCTGTAATGAACTGAGGGACATCTTTAATGAGAAAAGCCTAGGCAAAAAATCGAGCAGGACGTGTAGGAAAAACCCTACCATTACGATTGTAATGGGCAAACTGGATACGATAGATCAGGCCATTGCGGCTCTTTTTCCAACGCAGTCGGAAGTATACAGATATACCTTAAATAGCGAGGGAATGTCTAGTCACAGAAAGCCCAAGGCCTCAAAAAAGTCGTAGACTTACTACTAAGAAAAAGACGGTTTCCAGACAATTAGAAAAAGGCCAATCTAGCTCTTATCCCAAAGCCAGAAAGGGAACCATGCTCCGCCTCAGCCTACTAACCCATCTTCCTTCTTCACACAGTTTGCCACAGTCTCTGATAATCTAAAGTTATGCTTAGGCAGTTCCCATTCGTATGCGGGGATTTTGACATGACTGGTTTTTAGTGGGTTGGAGCCCCACACTACCGGCCTACACTTGCAGACGAGTTCCCCGCGGTGGTGTCCGCGTGTGCGCATTTTCCAATTAGTCCTTAAAAAATACGCACACAGTTGCTGAGGCTGTGTAGTCAATACTTGTGGGCAGACTCAACAACGCAATCGAGAAGAGACAAATTTCGTGGGTTCAGTAAAGGTAAGTCAACGTTTCAGGTCATTAGCAAGATACTCGCTAAGGCCAAGGAGGAGAGACAGAGAAACTGCCAAAACTCGAAAGATTTGCCTTCTGAGACTGCTGGACGTAAAGGATGCGTTCAACAGCGCAGACTGGGGGGACAATCCTGAATGTGATGAAGAAAAGGGAATAGCATCGTAGTGTGAGTTACGACCTTAGGAAGTACGCGATGACTGCAGGCGTACCACAGGATTCCCGGCTAGACCTAGATGCTGTGGAACTTTTTACAGGGGCCAGGAACAAAAATGCATAACGCACACCCTTTCGTCTGGGTAGTGTGGGACTCCCAAACCTACTAAAAACCTGGTGACCCCCTAACCTACATGACCGGGATGTTTGTGGTTTTATTTTAGTGCATGTAGAGAAGAGACCTGGCGTACGACAGCATGCTAACGATAAGCAGGCTTCGCGTGGTTGAGTTTGTTGCTTACGCCTATGACCTGGCAATCTTAGTCACTGTCAAGATACACGGAACTGGACCAAGAACCGAGCAAACGACGCCTTGGAGGGAGTCGGTCGGTGGATGAAGTCTCAGTACCTAATGTTAGCACCGGAAAAAGCGAGGCCCTCTTGCTTTTTGGAAAACAACACTGCTAGGAACTGGATATCCGGTCTTATTATTTCTGGGTCTAATTTTTTACAGACTTGAGATGTGCAGTCCGAGCTGATTATGTTAAGGCCAAAACGCTGTCAAGGTTACATCAAGCTTTTATTTCACCATGAATTGGTAGATTAGGTACAATACAACGATTTAGGACAGTACATATTTCACTCGTGAGGTAACGGACTCCCCTTCAATTTCAGTACTTTCGAGCATGTGGTAGCGGTTATAAGGTTATAAGAAATAGAGCCTAGTTTATAATAAATAGAGCCTAGAACAAAAGAGCCCTCGGATTGTGGACGAGGTCAAGATAGCATAAAATGGTTCCGATGAGGATACGCCGAAACTACGTACTAAGTAAGCTACGTTTTCCCCGGTCATGGCAGTTTCTAGACCTATATGGTCAAAACCGGGAAGACTGGGGTAACCATGTGTCTTGTGTGACGCCGGTGAGCCAGATGACGTGGATTGTACTCTTTTCGCATGCAGGGCGCTCGAATCACGAGGCAGATGGCCGATCACGACCAGACGTGCAGAGCAGTGCTACAAAAAATCTACTCTGCTCAGCTCCGAACGAAGCTGGGACGGCCTCCAATTTTGTGGGGGATCACTATGAATGCAAAGAAAAATATAATGGGAGAAAGGCGGCAACGCATTGACAAGCGTATCTAGCAGACTGAAGACTCTAAGTGCGCTGAATACACAAATGACACAAATATTCCCGTTATGTAGGTTTATGTGTGTGTGCATTATGCATTTCTGTTTTTTATAATTTGAATTGCGGTGCCTTCTATTAACGTTGACCGAACAGGAGCCACAAATGAATAGCTGTGCACCGTACATTATTATTTTAAATTGTGTTTGAAACCTCGTATTGTCTCGTGCGCTACATTCTAAACAACGTGTTAAACACACACCATACTAATGATTAAATGCGTTGCATTAGGAACTATATCCTAACAAAGCATATCTAAGCGGTGCATTCCGCTTTGATGTGCTCTGTTTAGAGGCAGCGGCGACATTTAATTACGATTCCTCTGTAGACGAGTGCCACTGGGTGGGAACAGAAGGTGATTGATAATTAAGAATAAGCGACGATGCTGAATAAATGGTTGACGTTACCTAGACATCAACCACATGCATACTCATTCCCTACCAATTTCATTATCAATATCACGGGTCACTAGGATAAACTCGAAATAATTGCTAATGATCCTTTCAAGAGAGTTGCGCTGATCATAGAGGACCCGCGTAGTGCAATTTTTTGCAAATTGCCTGGTATATCTCGCATCCCAGAAGTGTATAGAACGAAGTGGATTTGCTCTGTACCGAAAAACGAACCACAGACAACAAGAGGTCCGTTTTGTTGATTGCAGTATCATGCAAAATTTTGGAAATAATGATAGTAAGAGGGAACTGAAAAATGCCTTTTTAAACAAGTTACGCACGTAACACAACGACACTCGCCACTGTGTAGCTGGATTCTAAGAGAAAGCTGTGTGAAAACATATATATATATATATGTATAATAACCACATGCAGTTCCACTTATCTATAGTTAATTTATAGTAAGGCATCCATCAAGAGTGGGAGATCTGGCCATCCTAGAAAAATATAAAGAACATTTCTACGCGCGGTAGAAGTTGGGTGTGGAGTCGGATGAACGTTCGATAGCAATGATCTCAGTAAAAACAAACGGATGAAAGCAGCTGGGATAAACAACTGACTCGAATAATTCACAACAATGGAATGTTTGATTTTATGCTTGATCTAATAGGAATCAACCACAAGAGACTAAGTAGGTAAAGATAAAATCAAAACCTGAACCCTACTAACAGCGTATAATAAACTTGTACATGCGACGTGTGGCTAGTGCCATGGACGCATAAAACGTGATAGAAAGTATTTAATTATTCTCGTCTAATTCATTATATTTTTATTTTATTACACATTCATTTGAATTTGTCGGGCTATGAAGGAGTAATTAAGGGACCGTTGGGCACGCAAAGTGAGTGTAAAAATGCACATTTCTTAAACTATTCGGCTTTAGTGATGCTACGTGAAATGAATAGTGATTGTTGTCATGCGAAAGCAGGACTTTTTATGTTATAGGTTAGCTCCCGCTGCAATTACAGATTCCCATGCGGGCTCTCTGTCTCGTACAGGGGTGATCATTGCAAATGGTGGAATATCCAACGCAGGATACAGATATGTTAAATTATTAGTGAAGGGTAAAGCGTGATCCAACCTCAATAGGGTTATCTCATTATCCTTAAGATGCCCATGTACCCATTGTGCCCTTCTTTCCAGGTTAGAAACAAATACACAATTCGTTTATAAAAACAAGGGACAAGCATAATAGGTTCACGAATGAGCATACATAGTTGACTGGCCCATTTCTACGCGTCGACAATATATGGACCATCCCATGTGGAGTTTTTACGTTCACACTCATTAGATGCTACGTTTATTTCAGTTCGACATTTATACGAGGGTGTAACCAGGGACATTAAGCGGCTTCATGAATTAGTGGCTATATTTTGGTGATTAGTCACGATTGTCTTACAGAAGTATGTATATCAATACCAACCCTTTTATGTGAAATAAGAGTGATGTTATGTATATGTTATGTTATATATGGGCATGTCTGCTAGAGCCACGTGACAGAGCGACTTAGACGCTGTTCTTTACTCGGGGTTAGCTTACGTAGCCCATGAGAGCTTGTTGGGAAAAACGTATTTAATGCCGTTGAGTTTAATTATTAACGAGTAGCATTGATGCCTGTAATATTACCTGTAAAGCGTTATTCGTTGAAGAGTTGCTATAAGGATAGCATTATAATTGATTCAGTATTGTGATTTAACCGGATCTTATTTTGCCCTATTTCAGTGAACAGCAAGCCACAGCGTAATAATTTTTATTTTAGAAAACAGCGGTTCACGCAGATGTACTCAAATATATATTGCCCTAGTTGAGTAGTGGCATTTTTGCTAAAACCAATCTCTCTCTTTATATATATATATATATATATATATATATATATGTGTGTGTGTATATACAGCAGGGTGAATGATATTGCGGGCTTGTCGAGAGATAAACTGTCAAAAGTCCTAATGCACACCAGACGTTTATTAAAACTACGGTAGTGTCTAATTTACAAATGAACTCAAATACAGTCGTCGTTCTTACCCCTTCTTGGGCTGGCCGTAATACTGCTGTCCAGATTCCTTCACGGGGTCAACTAACTTTCCATTAAGGCTGCTCGACTTTGTGATTCCAAGTGTCGTGCTAACTGTCGCCGTAAACGGATGTCCGCTCCGCGACACAGTTAGCTCTACTAGACTTTGCTACTGTCGTGGCCTTTGTGCTGGCTGATTCAGTGATGTGTTCTGTACGTTTTGGCACCAGTCATTGTTGCGCAGAGCCCGATGAGCGACGCGGAAGCGCATTCGTGTCTCGTGACCGCCAGGAGCCAAGTGCCGGCCTGTAGTTCCCCTTGTGGCCACCAGGGCCACTGCTGGCCTTGTCCGCCTATCCGGCAAAACACAGCCGCTGCCTTCTGGCCAACAGACAGATGCGCCAACGCTGCTACTGCCTCACTCCCGGTAAGGCGCATACTACATATAATTGTTTTATGGACATTGTTGCTATAGAAGCGTTAACATTGTCACTACGAGACGCAAAACGAACGTTTTGGCCTTATATAGGCTTCATAGGTTTAACGTCTAGATTGTTTAGAGCATTATTAAGCAACTTCGGCAGGAAACGGCTACAGATATCATCTCGCGGTTTACCACCAGAAAGATCTTGTCCAAATCCAGAAGCGCGACAACATCTGCGGCACTTCCCGAGGTATCCGCAAAAACAAGGAAAACAACACGAAATGCCCGTACGGCCGTCTTCGGGCCATGCGAGACCGCCCCCTGATCTTTCAGTGCCTACCAGCGAGAATATAAGGGGCGACCTCAACGTTCTCGTGGCAAAGTCAAACTGTCCCGCCATTGACTTCGACGGTGTAGAATCTACCATTTGCTAAACTAACGGGCCTGTTCTGGCCTTCGGGCTCCCTTCGGCAGGTTCCCCCTATCTTCCGAAAATATCACTTTCCTCACATAAATGAGGGCGTTCTGGTTGTCTCGGGGGCAGAAGGTGACTTGGAGTTCCTGGCCGGCCTCGCCGGTCAATTCCGTCGGCGGAGGGAGCCCATCCCACCTGGAGAATCAAAAACAGGTATCACGGCGTAGCTCAGGTCTGACGCCCTGCGAATAGCACCCAGACCCGCTGAACCACCGTCGGATCGGGGCCGGTGATCATTTTGCCGTAAGACTTTCGCGCCGACGGAAGACTGGCTAAGAGTGGGAAACGCCTCCCAGGTTGAAACTCCCCCAGGAAGAGTGATGATCAAGGTTCTCCATGCAAACTTCAATCGGTGCTGGGCGGCCCACGCTCTATTGGGCGCATACACCGCGCAGGACTATGTGGGCCTCTGCGTCATATCAGAATAAAATGTGTACATCTCTCGTTCTACACCTAACATGTACCGATGCACAAAGTAATGTGGCCATTTGGTGGACACGTCAAGACTTGACGCTCTCCGTCATCGATTTGAGGCATGCGGAAGGCCCAGTCTTCGCCTTACCTTCCACACAACAATTGCATTGTATGTAGGTGTTATTTTTCCCCTAATAAAACCTAAAAAAATTCTCTCTGCTTGACTGAATGTCCGAGCACAGCATAACCCTGGTCAACTATGGCGATGCTCCTCCGTTCGCGCGCCACGGTCAAACATCGTTTTTAGGCCTCGCCCTTGCGGACCCGACAACTCTATGACGGATACAGGACCGAAAAATCTAAGAGAGAACAAGGAGACCCTAAGCGACCACCGCCTAGCGTTCGAATTACTCTCGCCAATCACACGTCGCCCGTATCGTCGAGGCGCACCTGGTAAATGCAGTACATCAACAAAACTGCCCTGGAGTCGGTTTAATCGCTTAACGGACACTTTATTAGATGAGGAAGCTCTGGCTACGACCCTGACAGCTGCCTGCTGACTCAGCAGACGTGGCGGCATGGGACGGCGGCCCGCTAAACCCTGGTGGAGCTCAGATATTTAGCCGCAGTCCGCGCAGACTGGAAACGCACTCTGACACATGGACGCTCTTGGCTCGCGAAACGACGACGACAACGGTACAATGTCGATTCTCTGGCAAATACATATTGTTTATTTCACAATCACTTTGCATTTCAAGATGGTACATGATTACAATACAATCATCATTATATACAATTTTAACACTTTAGCGACCGTCCCACCGGGCAAGAGAGTGCAAAGACCGCCGATGCAATTGGCAGCTCGTTGCGTGGTATTTAGCGCATACCTGCGAGCAGAACCGGCAACGACCTTGATCGCCAACTTGATGAAATCCTTGAGTCGAACACACCAAGTGATGATAGGTACAATGTACCTTGTGTACACGTGCCGACTAGTGCATGTCATTCCATCCCAAAGCTCCCTGGTGAGGTACAAATCTAACTGCGCTACCTCAGCCGAGGCCTCGGTCACTTTCCCTGCCACTCTAACAAAAACTGCTGAAGTGGCATTGTAATAGGTGACTTAAGCCTGGCTCTGATTGTTTCCACTGCCGGTCCGCAACCCGCTAGCAGGTACACAAAGCGATTCCTTGCCGTCCGCGGCAAACAAAGAACGCGCTTCATATAAATTGTGAAGCATCTTTCTAGCTGCGCAAAATTTGCCGCGGAAAGATGGCCCCACACCCTGCCAAGGCTGTAGCTGAACATTGGCACAATCTTAAGTCAGTTAAGTTAAGAGACAGTCGTCGAAGTTCTCTCACCACTGTGTGAATAGAGACAATAGCCGCCCGACACCTGTCGCCGATGTGCTTGGTAAAGGTCGTTCCCGTATAGTGCAGTCTCAGACCCAAATACGGGAAGGAGTTGACAAACTCCAGCGGTTGGCCACAGCAGGGTATTACGTCTGCTGCAGCCAATCGACCCCCACGGCGAAACTTAATGGCTTTCGTCTTCCGCGAATTTATTTGTAGGCCCTTACGGTGAAGGTAACTTTTTACGTCGCCGACAATACGACGAATGGCACCGCGGTCCCGGAGGGCCACTACTAGGTCATCCGCGTACATAACGACGACGGCGTTTCTAAACTCCTTCCGCACGTGGCGGGCTAGGTCTGCGATGAGCAAAGAGAAGGCTAGGCAACTGAGAGGGTCCCCTTGAGGGGTCCCTACGTTTTGCCTCAGCTGCAAGGTGTCTTCGCCCCTTACGTTTACTTCAAGGCGGTCTTCAGCAAAGAAGCTAAAGAGCACTCGTAGAAAAAAACCACCTTCCCCAGCATGTCGAAATAGATCGACTAGTAAGTGACGGGGAGCTTTGTCGAAGGCCTTGACACAATTGATAAAGACGGCGTACAAGTGGCCCCGGGCACAGCCAACACCCGCTCAACTTCCGACTAGAGTACGTGGATCGCGTCCTGTGTACCTCGACCCTTCCTGAATCCGAATTGCTCCGGAGGTAGGGTCTTCTCCACAGTTGGAAACACTCTCGAGATAATCAACTTGGCAATGATTTTCTTAAGAGTGCGTTCCGACGCGATACCCCGGTAGAGATTTGGATCGTCCACGTTGTCACTGTATTTGCCCTTGAATAGCAGAGTAAGCCTGGCCTCGTGCCAAACCTGGGGTATGTGTCCCCCGCTGATTAAACAGATTACACAGCTCCCCTGCTAAAAGGACGACTCAGCCCAGTGTTCGTAATAGATCCCATCAGGACCACTACTCTTCCTCTTGGGCAACCCGCGCAAGATCTGCACCACTTCTTCCACCGTAAACGGTGAATTCATGTAATGCTGCTCCAGAGTGAGCGGTTACTCAATAACTGGGTTAGGCGCGGGGGCGTTTGCATGCTAAAGTGCTGCCGCAACTGCTCCTTTGTCATGCTGTGCATGCCTTTGCTCAGCCGGCGAACAATGTAGACATGGGATTTGCGCTCTACTCTCTCAAGCATGCAAAACTCCTCCTCCTCATCATACCGGCGCTTATTCTCCACGAACAGTTTCTTGTAGGTTGCTCTATGTCGGCCATAAAGCGCCCTACGATCAGCAACTATCTGGGGGTCGGGGTGCAGAGCCCGTGCTCGGCGCAGGAGCCCCAACACTTCCCGACGTTTTAGGTAGCAGGCCTGTGTAAACCAGGGCCGCGCCCGTCTTTTTCTGTACTTCTTCTTGACCACAGCCGCTTTGACAGTGGCCTTCAAAGCGTGGTTGCTTTGTTCAATGTCAGAAGTTGATCTCAGCAGCCGTAACTTGCGCGTCAATACACGCAAATCTAGCTGGCTAGACAAGTATGTTGTCGGCTGCCGCCGCGGGGCGCGCCCCTGGCCAGACAGCTACAGAGACGCTAGCACCGGTAGGTGCTTCCGTGCTGGAATATTAAGGACCTCGCATCCCTGAAATTCCGTCGGATGTTGAAGGTTATAAAACAGGAGGTCGATAGTGCTTCTTTCACTTTGGCAAACGTACGTGAATTTATCACGCTTATTCGCGCAATGCAGGCCTCTATTATCTAGAAGCGTAAAAAGCCCATCGCCCTTCCTGTCGGTGGCGCCACTATCAATACAACAGTTGAAGTCGCCGCCGACCAGAGTGGGTAGCTGGAGGTTTAGTCCCGCTAGACCAGCACTGATCGCATTGGCAACTTCAACGTCATCGTAGTGAGGTGGCAGGTAGAACAATGCGAGGTTGAAACTACCTGAGGTGAATGTCATGCAACACTCACCTCGACACACACATTGCATTCGGGGTGACCCTGTTTGTAAATAGATTGAAAGTCCACCTACTGGTCTTCCCCGCCCTCCGTCTCGAAGACTCGCTAGCAGATGAAAACCTCGCATCTCATCGAGATGCAGTTCCACTCGCAGAAAAGTTTCCGTCAAGAATACAATGTCCACACCTTTGAACAAACGTTCTAGTGCTAGCTGTAAAGTCCCAGATAAACCTTCATAATTCCAAAGCAATAATTTGCAGCTGTGAGCAGCATGCAGCTGCCTTGGCAGAAGGCGCCATTGCTGTCTAGCTGTTAAACCATGCCCGTCAATAAACTCTTCGCATACCCTAGCCTGAGCCGGCGGAGCCCACAGCCAGCGCCGGAAACTCACGCCTTTCGGCCAGAAGGCGCTACTTGAAACGTTACTAAAGTCACTATCACCAAAGGTCACGCAGAAGACGGAGTCCGGCCGGGAAACTTTGAGTTTCCAAATAGCACGCACTACAGTATGTCTCCCGGTTAGCCAACCACGCAGCTGTTCTGCCGACGTTGTCCGGCTGAAGCCCTCCAAATGGAGAGCTCTCATGGGCAACACACGATTTTTACACAGTGTTAGCTCACCCAGGTCTACTTCAGCACTTCCTGCTGCGACAGTGCTTCCTATTCGCGTTAGTTTCGCGTGTTTCTGCTGCCGTTTGCTTGTGAAGTTGAGAGGCATCGCTCGGCCTCGGCCCCAGGCGTCCGTCCTGCTTCTCTGGGCTGTTGGTGGTCGATCCACTACTTTCACTCGCAAGCTTTCTCTTATTTTTTCTTCTTTTCTCCACAAGCTGGAAGCCTTCGTTGTCCAGCTGATCTACGTTGGCTGTCTCTGTACATTCCATTGTGTCTACAACAGAGTCGCGCGGCTGCAGCGGAGTGGTGACGTCACTTTCTGCTGCCGGCGCCGGCTTCTCCTTCTTTTCCAGCTTCTCCAGCTTCTCCCGCTGTCGTTGCTGCCGCTCAGCCGCTCTCTCTTCCCGCCGTTGTTGGCGCTGTTGATCGAGATTGACAACACTCTTGGCGACGTCTGTAGGAGGCGTCTGCTCCTGCGGTTTCTGCACTCGCTGTCTCTGCTTCCCCTGACACTGTTGGTTTTGTTTACCAACAGTACGAGTGACGGTGGGCGCATCTGAGACGTTCGAATCAATTACGGGCTTGACGGCAAGTTTTGAGTCTGCCGCCAGTGCCCTGTGCCACTTTGTGCTGTGCCACCTGCTTCTTCGTCTCGATTTCTACTCCCGATGTGCTTACGTTGCTCCCGATGAAACGGGAACGAAGCTCGGAGACCAGTTGTTCAAGCTCCGACACTCGGATTGTATTTGCCGCCGCGAGACGGCTAATCCGCTGCAGGATCTCAAGCAAGGCGTCGTTTGGGCGGTCGCCTTCCAGTTCAGGACATCCAGGGCACCGAGCAGGCTGGTTTGCCCCTACATTGGTGCGCGGTGATGAGCACTTCACATAGGCTACACCCACAAAACAGGTAGGACACTGTGTCCACTCACACGAGCTCTTTATCACGGAGCTGCATACAAAACACAGCGCACTGTTGGGCGCCGCCATCTTGTCTGGCAAATGCTGCTAACAGGGTTAAGTGTCTCGAGAATGTACTCCTCATTCAGCGGAAATAAGCCGAATCCTGAAAGTTCTTAGTGGATTCGGTGGAAACGTACGTGTGGGGTCTTTCCTATCGGACCGTTATGGGCGAGCTTGATGCATCACCACCGCCCTTCCCAGCAAAAGAAATTCGCCGGACAGTCCTCAAACTTTTGCTTTAACAATCGGCCCGCGCTCATACCAGCATTTCCGTTGACCCTGAACAGATCCTGGAAGTAACAACGGAGGAATTAATGAGAACGGCGGAACGATAAGCACTAGGGAAAGCCCCGGGCCCAGACCAGGGTTCCACCGAACGTGGTGCAACTGCTGAAGCAATTCTACCCCAGGCCTCTTACGAAACTAGCGTCACGCTTGTTCTGGGAGGGCCGGTTTCCCACTATCTAGTACAAATACCGAAGCCGAACGCCTCACCTGACTCGTCATCAACGCACCGCTCCATATGCTTACTCGGCGCGGTTAGCAAACTAGTCGAGAACGTGCTCAATCATCTTCTGAATGACGAACTGAAGGCGAGGGATGCCCTCTCAAACAACCAATACGGATTCCGCATGGGCCGCTCTACCCTTGATGCCGTGAAGTGAGTCACGAATCTACCTCCTATTGATACTGCTAGACGCCCGCAATGCCACCAATTGGTCGACAATAATGAGTGCGCTCGAGCAGAAGGGGATCTCCCCGTACCTGCGGCGCGTACTATCATCATACCTGAAGGAGCGTTCACTCTTGACGCAAAGTAAAACCCATCCAAATATGGCGGGAGTCCGCAGGGTTCGGTACTCGGCCCAGATTTATGGAACGTGGTAGACGACGACTTGCGGCTCGACGGCCTGCCAAATGGGGTAGAGACGTTCGCCTACGCGGATAATCTTGCACTGGTGGTCACCGCTCGCACATGGACCATCCTGGAGGTCAGGGCAATCACGGACCTTGATCGGATAAACAGATGGATAATATCACCTGCATCGGGCCTTATAATCCTAGAGCTCAACGGGCACGCTCTCACGCCGTCCCACCACGCCGGGTGCATAGGGGTGACCCTGAACACCGACCTAACTAGCCGACCTCACATCAGGCGGGTCACGCAAACGTTGACAAGAGTATTGTCCAACCTGGCCCGTATACTTACCCCGGGAGGAAAGCGCATCGGATACTAAACGGCGCATACTAGCTGCTACGGAAGCGGCCGCGCTCTGTGTCCGCACCAGTGTGCGCGTATTTGGCACTCAGAACGGTCACGGCCCGCCAGGCCCTGCGCTGCTTCTAACGAGGTGGAGCAATACGGGTTAGCCGGCCGTACCGGACGGTGTCCACGGACGTCTTGGTTGACTTTGCATGCCTATTTCCATGGGCGGAGATGTGGCCTAACCCGCCTGTCGGAGACACGAGAAGTACAAGAACACACTCCGTCATACGACTTGCGCAAGTTGTTTATGGCACAGGGACCAATGGCATACTACACTGTCCAGGCGCTGAGCGGACTTGGTCAGCTTCAGGCGTGCATGATAAAATTTGGGAAAGCAACGACCTGACATATGCGTTCTCTGCGACGCCGGGGTGCGGGATCATGGCGCGCAGATGATCGCCGTGTAGATAGTCGATTCGACGACTAATTCGGGACGCACCTACAGATTAAGGAGATGGTTGAAGCATGAGGCTCCCCTCTCCTGGTCTCGAAGTAATGGTTCACAATTCCGAAACAGGAGGAGGTTCTGAGGGTGGTGTTTAGTGGGTAGTGCGCTCGGATTAAATTCTGTCGTGTACTCTCCCTTGCGTTTTGCCCTACACAACCCACCATAATATTGGCGGGAATGCGTAAATGCACTTTCCACTCAAAAAATCGTCTTATTTTTCAAGAGTATAGCTTTCGCTCTGTTTTTAATTGTTATTGCTCTTCGACCCTTTTCAATGGTATTGCTAATTCTGAGATGTGTGTATGTGCACAGTTGTGCGAATGTTGTCTTGACAAAGGCACAGAGTTTGTAGCAGTGCCTTACGTCGTCGGCCTCTCCAGAGTTGCACATACGGCATAAGAAGAGTAATAATTTGCTGCTTAGTAGTCGAGGCAATATTATTAGTAGACAGCCCGTGAGGCAAGCGGCGATCCGTAAACCGGCGTCAATCTATTACCATATCCGTCACGCTTGCGTCTCAGTTTGAACACGTGTTAGTGAAACAGCAATGCTATTTCTCCAGGGAGCCCGTTCTAATCAATGACCTCGTGCTAGGCCTGAGTCTTTCATGTCGGCTCACTCTCTCACTCTTCCTCTCATTATATGTTTGCATTCATGTATACGAGTACACAAATATATATATATATATATATATATATATATATATATATTCATGTACACGAGTACACATATATATATATATATATATATACATATATATATGTGTGTGTATTTTTCTTATATACGCCTCCGCTCGTCAATCAGTCGGCGGCCCGCCTTGGCAGGGTATCGCTCAGGTACGCGGCCGACCGCATGCGTGTACCAACCCTTCTAGTTGGTCGGACCCTACACGTCCAGCGGCACGTCCATGTATAGGCAATGATTCATCGTCCATTGTAGGCGTTGATGCTTATCCACCTACCGGCAGAGCTAGCGAGGTATACATACATGATAGGCCGTGCGCCTTGGCCCGCCTTGTCCTGCCTATGCGCGCCTGTTGGGAATAACCAATCATCAGCGACTCTGCTGACTCGACTAACCATTTGGTCGAAGGCCAACGGTGCACTGGTCAAAAACTGATTTCTCTCCACCCGCCAGCCCTATCTCTCTCTCTCTCTCTCGCTTCTTCTTATAGTTCTTTTTGCGTCGATGTCTATCCATCATCAGGTCGTTACGGTTATTCGTCGCCAATTTTCTCCGTCCTTGTCGATCAACGCTCTTGCGTCCTATCAGCTATGGCCTGTAAGAAGAGGAAAGCTCAAACGCATACCTAACTCTATTCATAATGAGTATATATAATATATATGCATATTTATATATTTATATATGGACGAACATTGAATGAGTTAAGCGTTTAGAGACGGTGCAGTGATACATCAGAAGAAATTGTCTTCTTTACCAGGTTTATTTTTTCATCCAAATTTACAGTTGAGATGATTTGGTACTGTTAAGATCACTAATATGTCAAGAAGGTCATATATGAAGTGATAGATACAAAATAAGAAGCTGTTTTTCTTTAGGTAAGTAAAGGCGGTGATGGCATTATCATATAAGCAATCCCATACTGGCACCGAGAGTTAACATTGGCAAAAATGTTGATATGTTAGAACGGCTGGACGTTGTCTTAAAAACAACGTAAGATAACGTACATAAAAAAAATATTGTATGCTAAAACGTGGAAAAAACTGACACAATCGTTAAGTAAATGTGGTCTAGGACGATCCGTAGACCTCGCACTTCCTTGCTATGTATCATCATCGTTAGTTGCTTGCGGTTCTCTTGTAAGGTTACATCTGCCCATGACAGTACTACATAAGGTTATAATTTGTGAAAAAAAAACTCTAGATTTCAAGGTCATGTACATCCGGTGGAACGGTTTATTTATAGCAGATCGAGTTCAACAAACTTGGCAATTGCTGCGTTTAAAGCACACATGCAGCCACACGCCTGACGGCATCCCGCCGATATAAAAAAACTGGCCATATATATAGCTGTAGTCTTTAAAGCTCATTTTCGAGCGTTCGTATTATGATTCTATATCCCTGCGTTTTTAAACAATATGGTTTTGTGCCTCGGATATCTACGTGTACGCAACTGCTAGAGATGATGCACGACTTGGCGTTATACATAAACGCCAACAAGCAGTTTCATTGTATTTATTTTGATGAGAAAAGTGCCTTCGACAGAGTCGATCACAATATTGTAGTTAATAAACTAAGCGCTCGAGGTCTATCTGCAGACCTGCGACTGGTTTGTTGAGTTTTTGCGCAACCAGACTTTCCGAGTCAAGTCAGGATACGCTTTAAGCAGCCCCGCATCGTTTGGCGTGCCGCAAGGGAGCTGCGTCTCTCCGCCTTTGGCACATATTATTTGTCCTACGTATAAAACTCTATTTACCATCGACTATTAAATACATTTTGTACGCAGACAATCTTAAAATGTATAGTGCGCTCGACTCCTCATCGAAGCACGCAGCATTGCAGTCCGCGGTGAACGGTGTCAGCCGGTGGTGCGTTGACAATTGTATGCAGCTCTTCGTTCACAAATGTCTCTTTGTGGAACAACTACTAACGGTCAACGTGATGCGGGATCTTGGAGCTTTACGTGAGGCTTGGAGCCTTAATCTCGGCGGACCTCACCTTACTGCAGCTGGTCACGTCGTTGTACCACCACCCGGTAGTTCCATCTCAACAACAGTGCCGTTTAAGTTGCAACTGTCATTACTCAACTCTGCAGACGCCGAGCTTGCGCGGTTGTTTTTGCTAGTCTCTCCAGCAGGAGCAGCTCTCTCGACCTTGCATCGGTGTACGTCACCTCCTTCCCCGCTGCCTGCTAGCCTTGCTTTCGTGTTCTTCCGCGTTGTCCGCGTTCCGCCGCATTTCTCGACGCTAATTTTGTCACTTAGCATAGATCAAACCCCCTGTAAGCGTAAGGAGTGCGGCAAATTGTTCCTGCCCGATTGCCTCGATTTTGACAACCTGCTCGTGCAGTTTCATGTGTGCTAACCACAGTTTCACAAAGTTCCACTGTAGTTCACTCAATCGGCCGCTCAACGTACCTTGGCGTGATTCCTGTGTGTCACAGGCTCCACACGGAGCCGAGTGCGCATCCTTGGAGAGTAAGGGGTTGAGACAACCCCCGTGAAACCCCTTTGAGCAGCTTTGGCTGCACCCCACTAGTTGTTCACCTGTCTTTAACGGGAGCGAACACTTCGAACATTCGAATATCACGACTATTAGCAGACAACTTTATATTCTATTCTAGCAACTAAACACAGATTCACCGTTAGTTAGAGACGATACTTCATTATGTATACATTGTAGGTCTTAGTTGTTGCTCACATCACATGAAGTAAATTGTGTTGCAAACAAGGCCACAAATACTCTACTGAGATACATGATTTCGAGGTAATATAACTGGTGTTTGAAGCGTATGGCAGCGTGGGTAACATAAATTTATCTAGCTGAATTATCGCGGCGGGTAATAGGAAAAAGCCGAAACTTTTGTAGCGGTACATTCCGCAAAACCTTTTGCTTGACTTACAACGTAGGGAGCGTACCAGGAAAGGAGTTGGTGAGCATGCTAAACAAGCATGATCAGAGAGCTTAAAATGCGATATATATACATATATAAAAATTAAGATTATAAAGATATAAATTAAACAAGTAGTGTATCTTAAAAGATCTAAAGCCATACTTAAAGACACTCTTATATCCGGCGGTTCGTCAGGTCGCTCGTAAATTTCAACGTCGATTTCCTTTAATTTCTCCATCCACTTCACGTGTAGTCCTCTAACACTCTCGCCCTAGGTAAACCCCATCGTGGTTGTCATTCTTGTGTTACAAATGTCTCCAAGAAATGACAGGATTCCTACACTAATTAGCTAACCCCAAAACCCGTCTCATGAAGGAAAATCTTATTCTGTCCAGTAAGTGAAGGTCTGTCTGGTCTAATTTATCCCAGACGCAACGAATATTGCTATTGGTTTCGTTTAATCTTGAAAAGGGCGAACGAGGGGTATGTATTGACAGCGCTTACGGATCCTTAATTGCTGCCCCACTCATATGCTTCTCACACTCAGCTTTCTATATGGCTCAGAAAGCTACTACCATTCCACGCTATAGTGATCGCCAGATAAGTACATTTATTGACAAAATTTACTACATTTTCCCAATCTAAAGGACCTCATCTTTTGCCAATTGACCACCCCCTTGAAACTTAACTGCTACTGTATTTTTCCAGTTAACGCTATGCTATATATATACATATATACGAGGGTGAATCGAAAAGTTCTGATACATATATATCCTTATATTTATAGGAATATTTATTGAGTCTTCCGAAAGATATTTGTTCTTTTCAAAATAGCTCCCGTCCGCTGTAGTGCATTTCTATCAACTTCCCACCCTTTGAAACCTTTTTTGAACGCGTCTTTTGGAATCCAGTTAAGTTGCTTTTGCGTTGTCTTTTCAATCTTTTATCCGTAGGAGCAAGAAGAAGTCGCACGGAGCCGGGTCCGGTATATACAGAGGCTGCGGACATATATACAGGTAGTTCAATAAGTTCTTAGAATGAAAACCGAGAATTTTCCAAATCATGTTTTTAAATTTTTCTTATTCGATATACTCCCCGAGAAGCTCAATACACTTTTCCCACCGAGATTTCAGAGCTTTCATATCTCTTGAGTAGAATTCCGCGTCGTTAGACTGAAAATAGGCATTGACAGCAGCCTTAACCTCTTCATTGCTGGAAAAACGCTTTCCACCGAGACTATTCTTCAAATGTCCGAAGAGGAAATAATCAGAGGGGGCCAGGTCTGGAGAATAGGAGGGTTGTTCAATAAGTTCGAACCTCAGTTGGGCCAGTTTTGCCGATGCTTACCGGAACTTGTGTGCAGGAGCATTGCCCTGGTGAAACGGGACAACCTTCTTCTGCAAAGCGGGCCGTTTCACGATGAGTTCTTGCTAACGGCAGTCCAACAGTCTTGCATAATATTCTCCTGTGATCGTTTTACAGCTCTCAAGGTAGTCGACCAGCATTATTCTACGTTGGTCTTAAAAAACTGTAGCCATCACCCTTCCGGTCAATGCCGTTGTCCGCACCCTCTTCGGAGGTCCTTCATCAGGTGCACACCATTGGCAAGATGCTTCTTGGGTCTCGGGAGTGTAGTGATGAACCCGGCTTTTATCGACGGTCATGAATCTGCACCAAAAATCCGACAGATTGTTCGACATCTTGGCCAAATTTCGCTGTAAAGCGAAAACAGGCGCGTCTTTTTGGCCTTGGTTGAGCAAATGCGGCAGCCATTTTGCTCTAAGCTCTTTCATCTTCAAGTTTTCGTGTAGGATAAAATGCACACTGCCTAAACTAATCCCTAATGCCTCCGCTATTTCCTTAATGTTCATTCGCTTATCTGTGCCAAGAATTTTTCGCACTTTCTCTACGTTTTCCTCATCAGTTGCCGTTTTTTGGCCTCCTGGGCGTAGTTCATCCTCGGTGCTCCTGCGACCTCTTTTTAAACACATTAATCCAGTTGGAAACAGTGGCAAAACATGGCGCAGAGTCACTGTACGTCTCGTCTAAGTCAATTTTACTTGGGTCGCATTCCAACCTTTGAAATAAAAATGCTTGATAACCACTCGAAACTCTTTTTTCTCCATGTTTAAAAATCACGCCGATACGTTGCACGGGAAAACCATAATATATTAAGTGCTAGCAGTCGAAAAGTTGCAGTTCCTATTAGCGGTGAAAGCGTGCCAAAATTCGAATTCTAAAAAGCTCATTCTAAGAACTTATTGAACTACCTGTATATCTAGAATTCTTCATCAAATAACCGAATTTAGTGAAAATGCGCTGGTGCGTTGTGATGATGGAGAATCCAAGAGTTGTTTGCTCGAAATTCAGACGTCGGACGTTCCCACGCAATATTCTTAAATTTTCCAGCCAGTCTTCTGATGTATGAAATATTGGTCAAGATTGTTACGACTTATCCACAGAATATCTCCAAAACCTAAGCCAGCACCAAAGGCCTTTCTGAACGGGAGTAGTCTTCGGTCTCTTCACGCCCGTCGCAAAGTCGAATATTACATTTGCACAGTGTTTTGTAACACTGTTTGGCTACCGTAAGCAGTTCGTAACGCTTTCCCTGCTTTAGAATACATGATTTGGTTTTGAACACAGAACTTGTTGCAGATTTGTTGCTCTTCTGTTTCCGGGGCTTCTTTAAAATCGCCGAACCTCATTGTGTTGAAACTAAACTCAAACCATGAATGCCGCCACCGATAGGCGCGTAATTGGGTGTGTAGCCAAATAATGGTACTTCTAAGCAAAATAAAATGGGAATCTTGTCTTTAGTGGCCGCTAGAAAACCGGCTTGTTCCTCGACCGTAACTGCTAACCTGTATATGGCTTTTCGCGTACACTTCATTAGTTTTGTGTCTTAAGTACCTATATTGACGAGCGCATTTTCGACGTGCAGTGACGACATGTAGAAAACATGCGCCAGCTGTGTCGGGCTTCTAATACATACATATATTGGGAGAAATGCTTATTCTAACGACATCTACGATTCCCTCACAAGTAGGCTAGAACTTTTTATAGGCATGCTCTATATACACTGATATATAAGGCAGGTCTATGGAAATTCTAGCTATGCTTATAGGATATTTCTTAGAATAAACATTTCTCCCATTGGACTAACGGAGCATACGAGCAGTTTGAGCGAGTGAGCAAGTTAAACATGAATGAGCAAATTAAACGTACACTGCCACCTCGTTGCATTGGCATTTCAGCTCTCTCGGTGTATTCCTCTAGAGCTATGACGAGTTATTTATCTGAGTAGGTCATTTATGCATGCACTCAACCTCAACATGCCCTAGAAGTGCCGAAGGTAGTTAAAGCTAATAAAATAACTTTAATTTCTCTAATTCTCTTCTAAGCTTACCGAGCAAGATGGCTTAGTGGCAAAACCCTTTGCCTTGCATTCGAGAGGCCTGGGTTCGAGATCCAGACCGGCCACTTCCTAAATTGGTTTTCATGGTTCCCAATTTAAACAAGGTGAATGCCGGAGTGGATTAAAAAATCGACTATGACTGATTGTCCTCGCAATTGCACATGTTGTGCCCCTATGTCGAGCAACAACCCACTAGTCATACCACTTTTATTCCGAAATATGAAGATCATGTTTTATTTTGAAAACAAATATTTACTATAACGAGCTCTGCAATTGTCTATATGATTCTTGAAATCTTGCTGGAGACCCTGTACATACGTCGGTACTATTACACATCCATGTATGTAGACTCAAATCTATATTACGCCAATATTACACTTACATTTACACGTGATAGCTACTTGCGTGTATTATACTAAATCTATTATGCTATGTTTAGCCGTTTTTGGCTGGCCGTGGCAGGCCGTTTAGAGCCTGCCACGCGGCTAGTGTCGCAACTGGCACCTGTTAAACTGTTAAACATGAGCAAACAAAGTATTCTGTGAATATGAACAAACAAAGTAAGTTTCGTAGTATTTAGATTGCCATACGCCATGCAGGTAATACGTTTTTCTTTTGTCTACTGGGTGGCACCACTAGCGCGAGTCGGCGCTGGAGCGCCGCAAATGGGCGTCGTTTGAATCGATTTTTGTAGCCGAAAGCACCTCACTACACTCACCAGTGCTTATTTTGCCACGAATAAAATAAACTTGCACACAATATCTTCCTGCTTGTTGTTGAGTTGTTCTCAAATGGTGCGGACATGTTCAGTTGTGGCTCTCGGAAAGTACTGTTAAATTTAGAAATGTGCATGCAAAGTGTCAGTTAAGTGTCAGTTAGCATAACATCTTTGAAGCTATGAGATCGCTTGGAAATCAGTAGCGTGAATCGGGATTATTTAGCTAGAAGCAGCGTCGACATAAACAGTCGTTATCAGCACGTATTTTCATCCTCATCATTTTCACCTCACATCACTACCTTCTGGGCTCTCTCTCGTCTTCAGTATCACCCAACCATAATTACCATCATCATAATTGTCAACTTCGTTTTTACTAGCATCGCCACCACTTTCCATTTTCTCCTACAAGGTTGACTGGCCGCAGCTAATAAGGTCACCTGTAGTGGCTATTAGTACTTATTTCACTATAAAATTGGTAGACAGTTGATTCATGTTTTACAAGGTGTCACGATGTGACACTTCGGTCTCACAATATGTATCTAACTTTGAATGATAAGGACGTTCCGCCAATTTCTGCACATACAAGTATATGATAGCGTTCAAGATCACACTCTCCACAGAAGCTACAAACACAATCTTTAATATTAAAACAGCTAGGCTTCATGCATATGTGATGGTGATACTCGTGTCAGGTTGTTCGGCAGATTAGCGGACGGTTCTTTTGCATGGCTCTTTTCCATCTTTGTGAACAAAAGGCCTGTAGTGGCTAACTACTGCAATTTGTCAACTACTCTTCATATTTAGGCTTTATGGTTCACTATGTGTGAAGGACAGTTTTACGGCACATCGCAGGCAGGTACCGGGAATTAATAGGTTCCACGTATCAGAAGGTGAGAGGTGCTCGAAAGCTGGTCCTGTTTGCTGAAGTGTGACTTTTTGAGCTTAACTTGAACGCATCTCCCAGTGGCAGGTTTTGCACAACCCGACAAATATTTTCAGTATACATGATTCCGGTTATCTGTTTATCGAGTTCGGCACAAAGCCGATGCAGGGGAAAAGTTAGAATCAGGCTAATGCCAATTACTGAGACTTTTTGGCAATTCTTGCGGCCATGGCAGGGTATGGAAACGAAAGCCACATAATAGGTTGTTCATGCAAATATGTGGCTCTCCAGCAACGTATGGGACGTCATGGTACGTTTTAGTCGTCACGCGAACACAATATGCATTGTGCACGGTTATTAGGAGCCAGTAATTTGCATTCGTGAGGGATAAATGCTACTTTCGATTCTTCGCTAATTACCAAGCGAGTAACTATTATACGTATCGATAGTTTTTGCATTTTCTTGCTCAGTGAAAGGACGCTAAGTAGCCTCGACATATATGTATATATATATATATATATATATATATGATTGATTTATTGTTCGCTTAGCATGTATACCTAAATACACATGTCACCCTTTTATATCAGGGGCGCTTAGAGCGGCAGCATATATATTACCTACGCATCTATATAATTCATGTCTACTTCAATACCTACTGAGTATTTGCTTTCCATTGTGATAACCTCTTCTTTGTAATATCGACCAGGTCATTTCTAACATTTGGTCCTAGAGCTAGGGCCTCCGACAGCTCTATATCTCTGCTCCCCCCTAAGGCTATACATTCTTTAATAAAGAGCTCGATTGACTCATTCTCTAGCCCACATGCTCGACATTCTGTACTTTGCTTCTCCTTATATTTAGATCTATGTATCCTTGTATCCAACATCCCTGCCCTGGCATCTGCCAATAGCCCACTCGCTCTTGAATTACCGTAAACCCATTCTAGCCCGCCCCTTTCCCGTTTTTCCTTTCCATACATAGTTGCCAAATTTGATTTGTATATATATATATATATAGAGAGAGAGAGAGAGAGAGAGAGAAAGAGAGATCTCAGTCATTAAATATAATATAAACGACACGCGTTCCGCTGCCTTCACATTGGGCTTCCTCTGAACGATGTCTTTACAGAAATCACCGAATGTTGATGAGTGACAACACTTAATCCTGTATATTGCAGGAGGAGGAGGAGAACATGAGAGCGATGCGGGCAGTCCGGCTAAATGTGCAAAGACGAGATACGGGAAGCTCGTCGCATCGAACCCTGGAAGACACTCGCAGCGAATTGTGTGCATCACTTGGCGAGCATAGGAGTCATTGGCGAGATAACCGAGGTTTATCGAGGTAACCACGCATCCGTGGCGTGAAGAGATGCTGGACAAATCGGAGTTTACCACGGTTACCCGGTCCAAGCGTGCTCGTGCGCCAAAGGTTGTCATGGCAGAGTACGAGACAGTAAAACTCATAATCGACGACAATTTCCTAGAGCTCCATTCCAATGATGTATGCAACCCTATCGCTAAATACACCAAACGAATAATGGAAGAACTCCGTTTTACACAAACGTCCTAATGGTTGTTGAGACTGAAAGAGATATAGCCACGCTACTGCTGCTTCAAGAGTTAGCCAACGTAAAGGTGTCAGCGAGGATCAGTGAAGGGTCATCCACAGTGAAGGGCAAAGTTTGTGTGCGTCCCTCACTTTCGAAGACTGCAATATTGGCTGATCTGCAGCCTTTCTGTGTTTCCGAAGCAATCAAGATGAAAACTTAAGATGCCAAGACAAATATTGTATCGACCACATAACAAGTTATTCAGGCATAGCGGCACGGGTCTCTCATCATTCTCGCGGGTGGAGATTTCCCAGCAGAGGTACCCGGGTTGAAACGGCACGGCGTCGTCTTATGTCGGGAAACCATGCAATGTTTCAAGTGCTCCAGCATGGATTATTTTGCAGCTAACTTTCTAAACCGAGATGCAATGGTATGTTTCTACGGAGCAATTGCGGCAGAATTTCAAAGCTCAGGCTCGATGCATTCTGTGTTTTGGAGAACATAAAGCCACCTGGGGCTCATGTCCACATAGACTAAAGCACATGGAATTGTTACTATGATCGTTCTAAAACAGCATTGCAAAGCGCTTAGAGCAACCTGATATACGCTGTCGACGCCGAAGAGTTGCCTATGTGCTCAGCTTGTGAATTTAATGACAGCGTTTTACATAGTACCAAAGTACAAACTTGTTGAAAAGCTGACAAAAGTGGGAGTGTCTGGAGCAATGCTAAGGCTTACTCAAACCACAGGTATCGTACAGGGGGATGGACTCCCACTCCTGTTTCTCGTACTTCTAGGTGGACTACCAGAGCGGATAAAAACGGGCTGGACCCGCAAATGGGCCAGAACCTTACTGTATGCAGATTATGTGGTTATCTTTGATTGCAGCATTTTCAGGGTGAAACAAGCCATGGATCGACTAGTTACATTTATGAATAAGATGGGCTTGAAGGCTACTTGGGGAAGACAGTAGAAATTAAATTTCGAAGAAGCGCCTGCCCGGCCAGGGGTGACATGCTTCGTATCAGGAGAACGAAAATAAAATTTGTAAACAAATTTACATTCTTAGGGATTACCTTGTGAGCAAGCGGTGGCAGTTTCCGAACACACATCCAGGAGAGAGCCACGAAAGCTACCGTGGCAGCTGCAGCAACTAAATTCAAAATGAAATTTCGAAATATCTTTAACAACTTTAGAGACGATTCAGTGAATAAACGGGCCTGTCCAAAATTGTTTTTCAAGATTCGTGGTGAAAATTTTAGCCTGAATAATAAACCAGGAATTTTGTTTATTCATGGAAATATTTTTCTGTGTTGTTATTATTATTTAACATCATTTTTCGTAACAATAGTCTCTATCTAAACATTCTTCTTCCCTGGTCGCATAATTAATGGTGAATAACGTTTCTATTTGAATTGTCTGAAGGACTGCTAAGTGACGGGCTTGCAAAAAGAGAGTCTACGACCTTGGGCCATATCGACTAGCTGTGTAGTCGATATGACCCAAGGTTGGGCTATGGTTTTAAATAATAATAATACTAATGAACATTTTCATTGGATTTACTTTAATGTCACTAAATCATTTCGATACTTCAATGCTTAAAAACTGAATTAATTAAATTTTTACCACCGCACTATAAACTGTATGTCTAATAATCTTTACGACTGATCTTTTTTTGCGTGCGGGTGAATGACAGCACCAGCACGCCAGCACGTACAGTGCCTGTTCGTCTGAGTAGTTAGCCTCAGAAAAATGGTCCTGGCTTCTTTTTTTCTACATATTAAAATTTTATATATTCTATAAGTCTATGTATACTACAAAATAACTACTAGAAATGAAGAACATCATATATGTTACAAAGAATTCGTGACCGATTCGGATTCTTAGAAGATAAGCCGACCAGACAATCTCAATTTCGCTCGAAAAAACATCATGTTGTTACAATTTTCCACACAGCGTGCGAGTTTTTTAGGAATGACCGTACTCTCGAGTATACTGGCTTACCTAACAAGCAGCACACGCCTGATCCTCATCGTTGTTCAAGTTATGACCATATAGCGAAAACGTTTAAAAACCAAAACCATATCCAAACCTAAAAATGAACAGAAAGACCCACCGGTTATCGACGCTATGGCGTCGACTATAATGCAGCTATGCATATACAGTTCATCGCATTTCTTCTTAATTGTTCGTTCCTTGTCGTCGTCCACAGCCTAAAGTCCTTAGAACTGTCGGCCAGTGGTGGCAATGGTCGTTGCCATTCGTCAGCTGGCTGCACATTCACTAGCTGAACGATTTTGACCGGAGGAGAGAGACAGAGAGAGAGAGGGGGGAGGAGAGAGACAGAGAGAGCGGGAGAGGGAGGAGAGAGACGATGGAAGGCTAAACTAATTTTAAAAGAGACCCGTTGTCCTCCGCTGTCATTTGCTGCGTTGTGCGTACGAGCCTGTAATCTGTCCTCGCGTTGAGTTCAGGCCCGAGTCCATCCACGGGTCCACGCTTACTTTCTGTATCTCTCTCTCTCTCTCTCTGGCTCACTCTCTTTCTGGTGTGTCTTGCTGTCGTTGAGTGATGTCCCCATCAAAATGTAAATTTACTACTGGCTGGCTCTTGCGTCGCTTCCACCACCCCCACCACCACCACCATCACGAGCCCGTTTGTGCCCAGTGGTGGGGGGTCCAGTGGTGGAGCTGGACCAACCGCGTTCCATCGCCGGGCAGTTGTTCCGAAACAGGCCGACACGAAAGCAAGGGGAACGACGTGGTGGTGGTGGTGGTGGCGGCGGGTCTGTTCACGACATCCCGGCGAGACCCCTCACTGAGTCGTAGCTCACTACTGACCACGACAGCAAAGCACTGACGACGACAAAGACGGCAACTCGCTCAGAGAGAGAGAGATGAAGAAGGAGAGGGAGAGAGAAAGGTAGGCTCAGTACGGGTAAAACCGGCAACCGGCTGGCCCGTCGGCCAGAGCTAGACCCCCCGACCGCTCCTGGACATGTAAAAGTGATTAGATTTGCCTTTCAGGCTCAGCGCTGCAAGGACAGCGAACCTCGGAATCCTAGAGCCACTCACAGGGATGGGCGGCAGGGACGGACAACCGGGCGGTCAGGTTTAGGCAAAAATTTGTCCGCATTGCACTTTCCATCGATTTTTTCAATTGAAAATATACTGGCTTGTTACGAATTACATCATTATAGGGTCTCGCTATCGTCAATATATCGTCAATTGTCGTCAGATGATAAGAAAAAAAGCAACCAGTTGGTAACTAGTCAATGTATGAGACGTCTTCCAAAGAACAAACAAAGTATGTAATCTATTTTAGCTGGACGTGGAAACAACATCACGCGTTTATGCTGGTATACGCATTTATTTTTGTATTGTTGTAAACACATTTCGTAATGAAAAATATTTAAGCCTGGGAAACGTAAAATATTATGTATATTTTACCGAGCAAGATGGCTTAGTGGCAAAGCCTTTGCCTTGCATTCGGGAGGACTGGGTTCGAGACCCAGACCGGCCACTCTTAAATTGGTTTGCATAATTTTCAATTTAGACAAGGTAAATGCCGGAGTGGATTAAAATTAACCATGACATGAAAAACCGTACAACCGCAATTGCCTTACGGGAAATCTTAAAAAAATAATTTCCTTGTTTCCAAATAGCTGTCAAGCGTTACATCATGTACACACGTTTGATTTTATTAAAAGGAAAATAATTGCATGCAATCTATAGTATTCTAGTTTGGACTGAGCCCGATGTGCAACGTTCGCTGCCAACTTTATAGCGGTTAGAGTGAGCGTACTTCCCCCTCAGTAGTTTGTAGTAATGCTAGCAGCACACCTCTGCTGAGGGGGCAGCATGACTGGTTTTAGTGGGTTGGAACCCTACACTACCGGCCCACACTTGCAGTCGAAGACAATCCTACCGTGGTGACCGTGTGTGCGTTACGCATTTTGCAATTAGCCCTCAAACAAAAATAAACGAGCATACTTGTGTACATCGTATTTGCCGCACAGAGGTTGCCGCTAGAGTTTGGCACACGTTTGAAACAAAGTTCAAATTATAAAAAGTGTTAACTTACGCGAAGTACGACCCCACTCGCGTATTTAAACATATTTTAGCATCGTCAATAATCTTACTTATCTTTAATTGACCTCCTAGAGTTATCACTGTTGTCATTGTTGTCTAGGAGCAAGTGTTTTTCTTTCCTAAGTTTTTTTTTCATGTTGACACCGGCATATATCTAAGAACGTAAATGAATACGTAATTTTAAGTCAGTGTATTTTAACTAGCTCTGACGCGGCGCGAAGCCACACGGGTTTGTGTGTTTGGAGGTCTACGGATCCTAGTACAGTAAAGGTCAGCAGCTTTATCATAGTTGCACATCCTCCTTCCCGAGGTATGAATACGACAAATGGCCGGCAAAGAAAAAAGCGAAGAAAGCGACGGACTGACCGCCAAAGAGAGGAGACCCTGGAGAAAGGAATATGACACAAGGTGTAAACGCAGACGGGCTCAGAAAACCAGAAGAACAAGAGGAACCGGCCGGTGGTGGACTAATCGGAGAGAGAGGAGTAAGAGGGAATAGGTTACAAACTCTGGAAGCCAAAATATAGAGAAGCCTCTGCGACAATACAGTGGCTAGGGAGTCGCACTATGCAACGCCCATAACATCAACCCTGAGCTAAAACAATCCGCGGAACTCGCGCTAGAAGAGCTCCTAGGGCCATCGACCGCATCACAGTCACTAGCGAGGTGGCGGGAAGTCTGAGTGGTCTGCCAGGCGTCCCGCACGATAAGCACAGAGACAGCCTTTGTTCTGACGCGCCAGCTTTCCAGGGAGCTTCTGGCCCGGAAAAGTGACGGGGTAGGACGGATAGCGCGACAGACTTTACGACAACGCGTTACGCGTGGACTCACGAATGGGCCAAGCCGGTAGCCACTTGCGTACTTCTTGCGTACGGCCAATTCCGGAGATCGACACGTGCACGCTCTGCACGTTGGGGCAGGGGCCACATAGGCAACAGGCGTCTATCCTTTAGACGCTATTATGCGCAAAAAAAGCACGACCCCATCAAGTGGTGCCATCAAGTAATCGAGATGAGGGTGCCCCGCAAAAGACGTACATTGTACATCGGTTATACGTGCATTGCACATCGGTTATACGTGCATTGGACATCGCTTATACGTGCGTTGCACGTCGGTTATACCTGCATGTCGGCCGTAGTGCTGCCTAACGGGGTTGCGTGGCGGGCCCGCTACCTAACTAGGTAACGCCTTCTCTTATAGATAGGGTTTCCTGAAGAGCGTTGTCCGGATCGGACTGCGGTGTCGGTTTTTCTCAAGTTGCGGAGCGTACGGGTGGCGCGTCGATCTGCGGTTTTTACTGCGGTCATTGCTTCATCCAGCCGGAAATTCCGGATTTTCGGGGTTTTTGAAGTCAAAGCCGCCCCCCCCCCCCCCCGGGCGGCCGTCGGTCCACTGGCTTACGTGATAGACGCGGATAAGGATCTGGTCGAGCTTGTAAAAGGCATGCGCCTGGCAGACGCGTTTCCGGGCAACAGCTATGCCAAGAGGGCGCGCGGCGCGACCTTGGTATGCGGCCCGGTTTGAGGCGTTTGATACCTCACACAAGACGCTCAAAGCTACCGTCAAGAAGGTGGTTGAGCTTTGCAGAGTTCAAAATACTAAGATTGAGTTGAAGGAAGTTTCCTGCGACCTGAAGTACGACCTTCGCAAGATACACGCCGCGGTGGATGCTTTTATGATGGCCCTTCAAAAGGCGAGAGTGGAATAAGGGTGCCCCGCAAGGGGCCTTAGTAACGCTCTGACAACTACATTTTAGACGCTCGTAATGGGCTAAGTTGCCTTTGGCACGATATCGTCTAAATGCATCTATAGTCATTACGTCTCGTACTGGATTTATATAGGCTTTCTCCAGCAGAGGTATATAGCAGCAGGGCAATGACAACCACGTCGAACAAATACAACCAGCACGGCCGGGGCTCGAACTCGCGGTGTTTTGCTAACCGTGGTTGCCATGGCCACGCCCCGTTTCGAGGTGCGTTAGCCGGCTAAGCCACCGCCACTACAAAAAAAAATCACCTCCCCCAACACCCGCCCGGCTAGAAATTGTGAAGAAGTGCTTCGAAACCAGAACGGGGCAGCCTCGTGCTTAACCCTCTTCTGGGTTTTCGGGTACTGAGTCGGGGGATGCGCCTTCTAATTAAACAAATGTGTTATATCAAGACAAAGGGAATTCGGCTTCAAATGCAAAATTAATTACAATATGCTACCTACTTATACTCAGGCGCAGCGATCTAGGATTATATGTTTTGCCTGACCTTGACTCGTAATCAACTCACCTATGTCGTAAATGCGTTACTGCAAATTATTCAGACTATATGTTGGTCTTTATTCTAATTACCATTGTATTCTATATTCGTTTGTTCAACGCACTTAAATTTCCTGAGTCTACTTACAGGCCTCCTGTCTGGTAGCCTCAATCTGCTAGATATATGAAACTGTTTTTGGCACGTCTGGTCACATAAATTATTTGCTTAGCGTATAGCTAAATCGGTGAACGCAAAGCCTGATCGCACATAAACAGTTAAACACAACTAGTGTCGGCGCACGACTCTTATAATTCTGAGCGATTCGATTATCGTACCAAATACTATTTACCATAATAAAGGTGAGTAAAGACTGATTTAATGTAATGTGAAATCTTAATTAATCAATAGGGCATCAGCGTCTTGGTGGTCCTATACCAAAGCTCGTTTGCCACTCCTCCTGAGTCTATCAAATGAACTTTTTACAAATCCCAGCTAATAATTATGCTGTTTGAAAGTAGATATGGTGCACTGTGTTACATATAACCTGTCCACACCATGATCAATTAAAGGGGACAGCGCTGGAGGTTGTAAGGGTACGGGCGAGAATGTTCACATAATTTGCAAGTACACTTATTTTCAATTTTTTGGTATTGTTACATTTACATTACATTATAAGTGCGCATTATGTCTCGAAAACGGCACTAGTTTTGTTAATCTTGACTTTGCTTTTGGTGTAAGATCAAACTATTTAGATAACAATGGGGGCTGCTGGGATAATCTATAAGCCAAGCAAGCCAACAGCTTCGCTAAGTGAGATTTTGTACGACTCGTGAATGCTGTGAACTGACTGCCAATCATCGCATAACATTTCGTAGACATACAAAGTGAAACAGGTCGAGTAAAACCCTTGCGATAGAAATACTACGACCCAAATAGAAAGAAATGCTGCACGAACTCTGTGGTTCGTAGTTCGAGCGAAATATTTGTTATAGAACAAATGTCACTTTAGTATACGCGCAGACCTAATAATAAGCTGAAAATCCTTAGTTTGATACACAACTTGATTCAAGTACAGCCCTTAGGGGCTTTCAGGCTGCGCTTGAGCGGGGTTAATTGTATAACTGAAAAACACAAGTAGCCCTTGACAAAGAAAAGACCAAATCAATGAACTTTCCTGCTACAACCTTAATAGACAGGGTCTAGTAAGTTTTTAAGTTACTTCTGTATTATTAAATAATCTAGTTAACAATACTTGCAAAAAAGTGTAATATTAATAGTATATAATGAATGTTGTCAGCAAAGTTATACTGGCAAATGTATTAATACCTAAATACAAAGCGGGAGAATCTTACCAGCCTCCTAAGAGTAATAACCCACCGTAGTTATTGCTTACGGAAATTGAGCGAACAATAGTGTTTTTCACCAACAAATATTGCAACTTTTGTCCACCTGCAGGGCCATTAAAGTAATGTTAGGCTATCAGAGCTAAAGTGAGTTTCTAAAGAAGCATTGATTTAATGCTGCCTAATGTGCTTGGAAGATCTAGTTACAGCTGATACAACTTACTGCCCGATGATTGGATGATCTAGTTGCAGCTGGTACAACTTACTACCTAATCCAACGTTCTCGGAGCGTTTACGTCATTTCCGCTTTAATGTTTCTTAGTGCACACTCTTCGCTCACCCTTTCTAGTAGTAAACTTGATTCTGCCGACCTTTCGGGTGTCTCTGTGGGTTTTTCATAAATATTTAGCTTTGTGAGAAAATGAGGAATTTTCGATTGCGGATACATCTTTATTCGCCGCAGGTGAGACTTTAGATATACCTTTTACTTAGCTAATGTATATGCGCACTGAGATTTTATTTGTATAGTTCTTATATGTGTTTACTTATTGATAAAGGTGTTACTCCGGTATTTGCTTGAAATCTATTTATCGACAAGTGAAGCTGCAAAAACATTCCTATAATACCTTCACATGTATCAAAACAAATGAAATCAAATTTCAAAATGTTTTGTTTGATTAACATTGTACGGTTTAGTCAAGTTTACGTCGTAACCTAGTTGATATCGTTACCTAGCTACCTAGTTCACAACGTCACCTAGTTACCTAGTTCACAGCGTTTCCCCACAAAAGTACGTTACTTACAATGAAAGTAAACGAGAAGGATCAATATTGTTGGCTATACTGTCAAAGAACAAGCTCCGCCAGGCATCACTGTATTACTGAGGAACAGCTTAATAGATACAAGTCCTCACTAACACGCAGTGTTATCGAAGGGTCGATGTAAATGCGAAAAATGTTCAGACTTGAGTTTAACCTACACTGAGCGTAGTATACACGTATGTGTGGATCGGGTATGTGTACTCGTATGTATCTACGCATGCATGCATGCATGCGGATGTGTGCATGAGGGATAGAAAACAAGAGACTATGTGGGGTGGTGGGGGCATTGTCGATTTGCCAGGGCCCAGTGCGCCAGCAATAGTTTTGTAATAATACAGATGAGAGTGGAGACCCACTTGCTCGTGCTCTCCTTACTCGCTTACGTCCATGGGCTGGTCGAGCGAGCGGCCGCGACCATATGCCACCATGCAAGAGAGAAAAGTCGACTTTAATGTCTCTGCGCTCACTACTAGAAGTCGTCGTCGGCGATGTTATGTGAGGGGGAGTGGGGAGACGATAGGGATAGGACCGAGCCGGACGAGATGCAGGACGAGATCCAGGACCAGCGACGAGTCAGGCAGCCTGGTTCAGGCAGCAGAGTGAGTGGTCAAGGCGAGACGAAAACGCCGACGACCAAGTCTGTCGGATTGGCTCAAGTGCGCGTCGGCCGCGTTAGCCGGAATCGTCGTCTACGACTACCACGACGACGACGATGACGACGACGAGCGGGACCCGAATTGGGCTTGGGCAGGGGGTGGAGCGGGACTTAGAGAGGGAGACGAAGTCTCAAAGCTCTGAAAGAAACTTGCCTCACGCTGAGCGGGCCCGTGGCCTCCTTGGCCGTCTATCCGCCTGCTTTCCTGCCTTGCTGGTGACTCAGTGGCGGCGGTAACAGCAGCAGCCGCCGTCGCTACCGCCGCTTCAGCCGCTTCCGCGGTTCGAGCACGGCAACAGCTGCGGCTGATATGACTGCTCGTATGGTGGCTGGCTCCCCATCGCTGCTCCTGTTTGCTTTGCTTCGCTACGACCGTAGCCGTAGCGTAGGGAGATGGGATTGTGCGCCAGGGGCCGCTGGTAGTGGTAGCGCGGAAGAGAGCAGCGGTGGTGGTGGTAGTCGACGCAGCGACGACGCGCAGTAGTAATCGTAGCCGTGGCGGCTTCTATGGTGGGGTGGCCACGAGGGGTTCCGATCACCGCTGCCGTCGCGGTTACCGCCGCGAGGGGCACCACGCCTTGAGCGTCATTGGAAAACGACCAGCAAGCAGCTAGTTTGAGCAGCGGAACGGTGGCCGAACGACCGAAACAGGGATGTAGGAACAAAGGGGAAGGGCAGAGAAAGGGATGCGGGACGGGGTCCGGGACACTTCGAAGGTGAACTTGGAACGACCAGCCAGTCAGCCAGCCAGCCAGTCGCTTGAATCGTTCGCTGGCTGAGCCTCCGACCAGAGTTCGGCGGTACATACGTACTCATCGCCACGGGCAGCCGAAGGAAAGACCGAAACGAACAAAATCAGGGAACAGACGCGAGAAACACACCGAGTGTGTGTTGCAGGGAGGGGATGTACTAACACGAGAGTGAAAAGAGAGGGGAAAAAGTAGAATAGAGAGAGAGAGCTAGAGAGCGAGATAAATCAAGAGAGAAAAGTGCTGGTACTAAATGATACAAATATGAAGAGAGAGTTTAGAGGTGAGAAGGAATGATAGATCACAAGGACCAGAGGCAGACAACAGCTAGCTGGGTGCTACAGCGCACGAACGTGATGAAAACACGTTGCCAGTTCGACGACGGTAGGTGGCCGGAAACGTGAGGTGCGGAGGTATGCGGGTGAAGGTGAAGGTCGGCCAGAAGACGCCACGAGGGGCACGAGCTCGGCCGACTGGGCTGAGTGCGTGAGCAGGAGGTGTGCGCGGAGGTCGTGAACAGCTGAGACGGGACGATCCTTTGCTCACTATCTCTCGCTCTCGGTGTCGTCGACCTCACAGTGTGGCGCCCGCAGAGCAATTTCTTCCTGAAGCGCCATTGCGACCGAGAACGGACGAGCCAGACGAAGAAACCCAATATGCGTGCCAGATGACGACGTCCGTCCAGCTGCCCATGTCTTTATCCATTCTGGGGCTTGTACGCCAAACTTAAGCTGTAGCAGCAAGAAGAGCAAACGACGAGTGCTTGTCTGCCTGATTTCATAACGTCACCATCATACTACCGCAAAAATCAAGATAGTTCCATTTGCGCCGGTGATATGACGCGTTAATGAAGTTAGTTCAAGAACAATCATTAGTTCACAAGCTGAAAATAGGTCATGCCGTCATCAATTAGATATCGCCCCGGGTACGGAGACGGTGTACGTACATACACGTACGTATATCGCATCCAGGCTTCACATTTAGCGTTATGCTAAACGAAGCAAATGTATATATATATATATATATATATAAACTAAGCGAATGTATATATATATATACTCACAGCATATATTTATTAGGCATCTACACTTTTACCTATTGTATGCGGCTTGTTTGTCTGTGGAAGGCTTAGGCTGTCTGTATAGTAATGACAACAATATAACGCCCGAATAAGCACGCCTCTCCGTGGTCCGGCGCCAAAACCTGCACAGCCGTGTTTGCCACGCGAGCTATAGCTGCATAACTCAACGTTATGCGCATCGCACCCTCATGAGCAGGCGGACACGTGCACGCGAAGTGAGTCGCTCAAAAACAGCACGATATCTTGCACGTGACTCGCCGCATTTATACTCCCCGGCTAGTTCATGTCTGCTTTCGTCCTAGCGTATCTTCTCATATCCATAGGCAGATATTCTCTATATCTCATCATATCTATTCGTTTACTCTCTTATTCGCCGTATTTTACCTCCGTGTGTGAGTCCTATATGAAGAGGGAGATTTACGGGCTTGCCAGGTAGGTAGAAATTAGCTGTAATTGGCTTATACAGGGCAGGGAGCTCTCCCATATTGTAACATTAATTAGCGAATATAAAAGAGAAAATTAACTTCGTATGAGCCGTCTGTACATAGCTCACGCATACACATACGTACATTCTGCTTCAAATGATCAAACGGCTAACCTCCGTAGTTTACCATCACGTCAGCTCTATCACACAGTACATGTTGAGCGATTGAGCTAAACGCTCATTAGAATAACTAATGCCGACCTTTGGCTGAATACCACGCAACGTTTTCATACCGTTGAACAAATGGTCAACTTCTACCCTGTACGTTTAAGCATGAATTACACACTGTGCACTGTGACATCCTCTATAAGCCTGGTCAACCAGAATGGAAATTCATAATGGGTAATAAGATGTGGAGTCTACAAGCTCACAGCTACATCTTCATAAGACAGAGAGACGAGATAATCTACATATCTCGCTTGTTTAGGCTCTTTTTGTAATCGTCAAATTTCAACGCCTACAACACGCCTATTCTTGAGAATATAAATACGTCGTTCTAGAAAGACGATATAGCCAGCGTTAGGCTGGAATATTAGTTTGGCAGTGCATCGAAAGACAAAGTACTGCGTTGTGTGTAATGTTGATGTTAGTGCTGTAACAGCTCGTCGAGAGCTCGCGCACGGAATGTCCTCCACTGCTATCCGAGCTCGTCAAATTTATCGTGTTAGTAGTTTGCCCTTGCTCTCTGCCAGCCTGATGAGGATCCCTAAGTTAGGCACTCGTCTATCTGTCCCATCTGTTCGTTGTTGATCAATCGGCGCTCAAAAGCTCCTTCAGTTTGCCCTCCTTGCCCCAACCGCCCTATTCGAAGGCCTTCTATTGAAAACTTAATTAGATTTGAAGAGGACTTGCTTCCCGCGGATTCTGCAAGCCCACAGCTACTCTCGAGAAGAGAGATCGTCTCTCTCGCCAGCAGCGGCAGCAGCAGCGGTCTCAGAGATGTACTTACAGCTACTCACAGCTGTTTGTACTCAGTGCTCAAGGAAAAGCTGCTGCTGCCAGAAGCTTGGGCCCTGTACAGTTTGTCCCGGGAGAAAGAGCGACGGAGATCATCTGTATAGATAGAGAAAAATAATAGAGCGACGCCGATAACAACAAGGACAGTAGAAAGAACAGCGTCAATAAAGGCAACTACAATTGTAATAGTGGCTCTAACAATATTAATACAAATGTTTAACCTATATATTTTGTTACCAAGTCATTGCCAGTCGGTAAATGTATAGATTGAGCTTTCTACGATAAGAAGAATCAAGAAATACTCGTAGACGTTCTAAACGTCAAACTAGAGGGACATATATACATTATAGGGAAAAAGTCCCTTCTTGTCGTGCAGGTGGTCTTGTAATTTTGGTACCTGTCAATTTGGCCTCAGTTTGTTATGCAGCATTATAGAACCACTGTTGCCCCCTCGCAAAATGACTGCCCGAATGTAGAATTTGAGATTTTAATATTAAAAAAGGCCGATCGGTGAGGGTAACTATCGACCCTGGTCTATTAGAGGAACATTTAAAAAACACGTGCTAAACCGATCGAAGACTTCAAAAAGCAAGATAGCTTATAGATAACCTTCACTTTCCGGAACGTTTTTAGTTTCTGGCAAGTTTAAAGTTATCCCCACAGTTCGGCACTATGCTGGATCCCGTGATTTTACAGCTGGCAGCTCATTCAAGGCATGCAGAAAAGAGCTACAAACGCTTTTTCAACAAACGCTTAGAAAGGCAAAGCTGCTTGTTACCTTCGAACCAAAATGACTTAAGCTCGAAAACGATAAGAGATCTAATGACATTTTTTGAAAATTAAAATTACATTACTATCCTGGTTGCACGGTAAATGTTTAGCCAGGGACGCTACAGTGTCTTACACCGTAGAGTCTTCATATGTACGCAACAGATCCATCGCCGCTGAACAGCCGCCGTAACAGTCGACCGGCGCGGGATAGAACGTTTAAGGCAATTGCTAACACCTCGCCGCCTGTAGGGGCAGCGCTGCCTCTATCCGACGCTATGAGTCGAGGAGAATGTGGGTTAATGATAGTGATAACTGTGGAAATGTAAGCAGCATCGATAGCAATACCATTGATGAAGATAACAAGAAGAACAAGAATATCACGGCAATGGTAACAACGATGATAAGAACGCAACATTAATAGCAATCCAATCCATAACAACACTACATGCAATGATATCAATACCTGATATATGAACAACAACCATATTAACATCACTTACAAAGGATAGTATTAATTGCGACAAAACAACAGTTCTCTGAGCAATGCTTATTGAGGATAGACGATCAACCATCCCACTCAGAGTCAGCAGCCATGCTGCCGCAGGAACAATTGAAAACCCTAAACATATCATCATGCTCGGCCATTTGTGCAATGAAGATATGCCTCACGGCGATTTTAAGCACTTGGGAGACGGATGATAGTTGAATTACGGTTGATCGAGAAATGAACATTAGGAAAATGAAATCGGTTCGTACGAGAAACCGAGTCACGGGATGGACCAAAACACCCGCGGACGTACCAGGAACCTGAACCCCCGATCATTCCAAACCTCAAGCAATGGTTTTTGCACAGAGGCGTCATCTATTGTCTGATGCAGATACTTGCTTGCATAAAAAAATACCTGCATAAGATTGGCATGGCTCCGGATACTAAGTGCATCATCAAAACTGAGCGCTGAGGAACTGAGGAAAAACCTCCATGATCGAAACGAAAGTAACTCCGATAAAAAGGGTTGCAACAGTATTAAAAAAAACATTCTAGTAGCATAGTACTAGTGGCAGTCGAATAGTATGGCATCACTAGCGCCTATCATTTACCTACGTTGCAAACCATCATCCAAAGACCTTAACGCTTTTTGTGCCCTATCTAGAGGAGGTGGAGGTGGTACATTGTTCGATAGTTATCTACCTACTGGACCGCCCTTGTTTGCAGCAACACAACCGTGCGTATTGTCTATAGGCGGGAATGCGTGTGATTGTGTGTGCGTGCGTACAGGCGGCTGGCCCAGCACAGTTGTTTCTCTTAGCGTCGAACCAACTACCAACCGATCTCCACCGTGGCTTCCGTACAAGAGGACAGCGGTAGTGCAAATCATACATAAGTCGATAAAGCTTTAGTGTAGTATGCAACTGCATCGCGTTTGGTGCTGCGTCAGCGGGACACAATGGTTGTCGATGATGATGGACTGCTGCGGGCCGGGCCGGGACGGGGATTCGTCGGTCTTTCGTCGTGGGGTTGTCGCTTTTTCTTTCTTGATCTTCTCGCCTAGATATCGCCTAGTCTCAGTCGTTGTTGTAGTAGTAGTAGTAGTAGTAATAGCTGCAGCAGCAACAGCAGGAAGTGGTGGTCGTGTAGTTAGCAAGTAGTAAATGGCAGTCGTGTAGTTAGCAGCAGTCGTGGTGGTGGTGGTTGTATTAGGAGAAGCAGTAGTACCATAAGCATATGCTACCTTTACGCGTCTAGCAGTGCATGCTGGATGTTACGACTGCGTTAAACTGGAGGGACTGAGACACCTGCGCCGACCAGGCCAGCCCAGGAAAAAAGCAGGCACCGGGAGGAAGGGGAAGCGGGCAGTGAGACAGATAAACAAAGGGAACGGCAATAAGTGCCGTAGCAGCAGCAGCAGCTGGACACGTGGCACCCGATGCTGTACGCGAAAGGTGGCGACGGCACCTGCAACGAGGACAAGAGCAAAGCATCCGCTTCCTCGGAGTGCCCTGAACGCCCTGTACTGCTCGTATTCGTACTCGATAGTAGTAGTAGTAGAAGTTATATTAGTAGTTAGTCGTCGTGGTAGTAAGTCGTCAACAAGCGGATGCTGCTACAGGCTAGCTGGTGTTCGCTAGCAGTTATGCGTTCATTGGTCGGAGGATGAAGACGGCAATCAGGGGAAAGGCATAAAGGCATTGAAGGAGGAATAGCGAGAGGGGGAGAACAAGGAAGACAAGAAGAGTGAGCCGTTTCATCGAATTCGCATCACGTTCTGTGTCGTCCTGCAGAGTCCAGCAACCAGGCTAGCTTATAGCAAGTGCATCGACAATCATCATTCGAAGGGCTTCTCCACATGGCCAGCCACTAACACATACACACATGTACAGCCACAACCATTCACGGCCTCATACATACAGATGCAGCTACTAGCCGCTACTCGGCGGCAGCTTCCTGCTAAGGTTCCTAGCGAGATCGGCTCATACATGCAACACCTACCTATATACTTGTACCACCTACACAGAGCTAAAACACAAGTCCGCACAAGAACAAAAACACCCCTGTATGTTTTCCCTTCTCGCCCCTCTTCCTATGCTACGCTATATATATATATATATATATATATATATATATATATATATGCGTATAGCGTAGTATAGGAAGAGGGGCGAGGGGAGAACAGGAACAATACAGATGAAAACGAAGAACCACATGGGTCGGATGCTAGGGGCAAAAAGCCTAAGGACAAAGAGCACAGACGACGACGACAGCGACGACTACCTAGGGACGTGTTTGCTGGTTTTGCTCCAAAGGAACGAATGGCGGGAGAGTTCCTTTGGCTGTTCCATCAAAGACACTGGATCTGCTCGCTCGTCCACGACGTCCCCGGGCTTGCTACGAGTCTTCTCGTCGCCCTCTCGGCGGGGGCGGTGATGCTGATGGTGGTTTCCACGGCCGATGCCATATCGACCTGACGCAACAGCCCCGCACGCCGCCCAACCAGTTCAGGGAGATACAGGCGGATAAGGCCAAAGAGAAGAGGCGAAAATGCGAAAAAGAAAGACGTAGAGCGCTAAGCAAAATGTTGGCGCTGGCGTGGACGACAACGAGGAGGAGGACAAAAACCAGGCGATCGCGATCCAAGAAGACGGACAAAAATACATTGAGGTGAGCGTGACAGCAACGGCTTCGGCTGGCCGGCATGCAGAGAGGCACCGTGGTGACGCGACTTCGGCCCGGCTACTAATCGGGATGGATGAGCTCGTCGAAGCGACACAGCCATATATACACCACTCCTTTCTCTGCCTCTCTCTTTTTTCTTTGTTCCTTCTTTTCTGCTCTCGTACAACTACTATACTCCATGTTATAACTATTATACATAGTTCTCTAGCAGGGCATGTATGTCTCCGCTGCCTCAGGCAACACTACATTCGATTGGCGTCTGTCATCGGGAACCGAGGTTTTTCTATCGTCGAGCGCAACCTCCGGTAAAGGAAAGGATCAACCTGCTACTAGACTGTCGTTGCGAGCACATGCTTGTTTATAGACATATTGGCAAGGCGTATCCTACAAAGCAATTGTCAGACATTTAGTTTGACACGGAACGCAAGCCATAAAACGCATAATATAATATAAATTATAACAATATAATATTGGTATTATAATACAATATTTGTATGTGGCTACAAAGTAATACTCATACAACACTGGATTGATTGACATATCTTCAGAACAGCTAACCCAATCGGAAGACAATGTAAGCATTTATCTTGGCATATAACTAAACGTGGTTTTGATTACGCCAATTGAGGCGTAACTAACTAATTCTACCTATATTAATTTTAAGTTGACAAATGGAATTCTAAATAGAACTTAGTTCTTTGTCATTGCTGTTTATGTAAAGCTTTATGGAGGCGTAGCAGTGGCGGGCAAAGTTCCTGCTTAGCGGCGTTTGTCCTAGGTCGTTGCAAACAAATACAGATTGGGCTGTCCGCTCCTCTGAAAGAGCAGCTATGAAAAGTAACTGGGCGGTCTAATTGTTTAAGTCAATTATCTCATTCTAAGGTAAAAGTCTAACTTGTAGTGATGAAAGCCTAGTCTGCGATAAGTATCTAATAATAGCAGTTGCTCACTTGACTTAACATAACCAATGCGCAATGTCATAAGTATTCTGCATTTCTGAAAGCCGGTATTCGCATACATTCTTATTTATGTTAACACCGGCATTCGTATGGCCGTAGAACTCCCTGGTCAGCATCTTGCTATGGAAATTCGATTACTCAAGCCCAGCTGCATTGCCTCTTGCAAATGCAGGCCTAGCATGGGAGTCAGTTCTTACAGGTGGTGTAGCCCCGGCGTTCTGGAAGACAGTATGCAATGAACAGGTGGCGGCGTGGAATACTAGTGCGCTAGTCATTGTTGTCATCTACCGAGGTGTCGTTGGTTCTATCCTTGCGGTTGATCGAATTTACTTTGAGCGATACTCATTAAGACTAAATGATAAATCATACTGCTGACAGTTAGCGTCCATGCTGCCACAAAGACTGTTAGGGAAACCCTATCAATTTCAACATGTCCGGCCCTCGGTGCTTTGAAGATATACCTCAAGGATAAATCCCAAGCCCGCAGGGGACAGGATGGTCAAGAATTAAAAACAACCTCTTTAAAAAAAGTTTCTAATTCTAGTATGCAATATACAGTTTGAGGGGCGAGAAACATCGTCGTACAAGAGATGCCGCAAGTCGCGACTAAATTGGAGTTGTTGTGTTAGTGCTGTAATTTTAAAGCGGTACGCTATTACAACAGTGTAATACCCCATATATGAATAAGGCCTTTCCGGTATAGACGCAATTTTGAAATTGAAAAAAAAGAAGTTTCAAGCGGTTATCAAATATTTTTCTTTCTGGAATGCGAAACAAGTCAAAATTTGTTTAGGCGGATTTACGTAATTCTATGAAGGGTTATGGCTTGGAATGTTTCTGTTCGACTACTTTAAAAGCAGTAAAATTATGATTTATTATTACAGGATAATATTATATAGGACGGTTGGGCCGTCTGCAGAAATAACTCACTGCAAGAAGGCCAGCTTTGAGACGAAAGCTGTCCTGTCACACCAATACTACTCAGGCGGAGCCCATTCTACTCAGGCGGTATAAGTGTACTGAAATCTCGGCGGAAAAAGAGTATTCTCAAAGAGTATATTGAATATTTTTTTAAAATTGAAAACTTTTTGGTCTTAGTTCTAAACTGCTTTGAACTGCTTATACATACATATATATATATATATATATATATATATATATATATATATATATATATTCACCAAGTTAAGCATAGCAATACAGCATTGTTATTACCACATTTTAAGTGCTCGGTGGTAAAACTCCCTTGTGCCGATCACTGTGTAGGTGCTGTTTGATTTGACACTACTAATAGAATACGTCAGGATTCCATAGATTTAAGAATTCCGGATCTGCGGTGGCCTATATAAATATAGGAAGGCCAATCGGCATGATCTAGTACTTTGAATTTTGAAAATTGGGTCAAAATCACTACGGTCTTGTGATGTGTTTTGTTTAGAAGCGCCGATTCTTAAGGAACCTAAAATGGAAACGCAACACATCTGCATTAAATATGCGTCAAAGGCAAATTATATGTCCCAGAGTGGTGGCAATGTTACGAACTGCTTATGGCGACCAAGCGATGTCCCGAAACACTGTTTATACGTGGTACTGTCGATTTTGCGACGGACGTGCAGAGACCGAGGGTGACCCCGTTCGGAAAGGTCTTCAACGGTAATAACAACAGAAAACATTGATAAAGTTCGTGACATTGTACTCAATTACAATTAAAGTAATTACAGAAGGCGAGTCATGGGTATATGGTTATGGTTACGACATCGAGACCAAAGGCTATTCCCCCCAGTGGTGAAAAAATATCGAAGACATTTCGGTAGAGCAGAATCAACGCCAAAATCAATTTTACGGTCGTTTTCGACTAAAGGGAGTTCTCTTCCGCGAATGTTTGCCACTTTGTTCTAGAGTCCATATCGAATACTGTGGCGAAATTTTAAGAAGACTGTTCGAGAGTGTCCGAAGCAAGAGGCCTGAAGTCTAGGCAAACAACTCTTGGATCCTCCATCACGATTATGCACCGGCGCACACCTCGTTACTGATTTGGAATGATTTAAGAAAAGATGCATAATCTTCATCTCTCTCTCTCTCTATATATATATATATATATATAGAAAAATTGCAGGGACAACTAACTTTATTTCGAAAGGCGTATTAAAAAAAAATTAATTTGTGGGAAAGAAGGTGTTACAAGTGTACTCCATCGGGTGGGACCTGTTCTGAAGGGAACAAAAACACTTCGAAAGAGTAAGTTAATGTTATTTTTCATAAATAGTTACTACTTTTTTTAAAATCAATATTCAACCGAACTATTCGTTCCGCCCTATGATATATACGTGCATATGGATAGTACATATCGGAGTACAAGTATAACCGAACCGGTCAGTATCCGAGCAAATGTAGGTTATATAATTACAGCACTCTTGTGATGCAATGTCCATTGGCTGTCCTTTGCTTGGTGCATTTGGTGATGCTGCTAATGGCGTCAGTGACTATTATTATTTGCAGGACCCCTTTGTGCCAAAAAGCCTCGGATATTGCGGCATGTTAGGCAAGCGTTAGCGTGCAGGCTCCGACATAACACTGTGACAACTTTGACAACGCGTTCCGTCGTCGTCGTCGTCATGATCAGCAGAATCACCGTCAACGCCGTCGTCATCGCCGTCGTCGTTGCCGACGCCGATGACGATGTTCTCTCAGTCAGGAGAGACAGAGCCACGGCAGGGAGACGGCCTGGCAGTGTAGCGATACCCCCGAAACAGAAAACGCACAAAACAACGAAAACTCGACCGAGCAGGAAAACAAGGAGAAGCAGTACGAAGTGGCGTTGTACTCAGCTAGCCTACTCGTGCGCAGCCATGTCGTCGCCGTCGTTGTCAGAACGGCGGCATCAAAGGGCCCAGCATCGAACTATTGGTCGGTCGGTGGGGGGGGGGGGGGTGGCCGTGGCCGCCGCACCGACGTCAGCCATTTCGTGTCCTCAATGGTGCGAAACGTAATGCTGAAGTGTTTCTCTCGTCGTACACATTTGCGCACGCAACCCCGGCGGTTCGGTGTCGGTCGAAGACGTCGTTCGCCCCCCCTCCCCCTGGCCAAACCATCTGCTGGTGCTGTTTCCGCGCGGCCTCCGTTGCTGTTGACGACCCGCTCTACCGTATACAGCGTACATGGAGGACATACACATCGAGGCGCAACGAGGGCGCAGCGGAGGCGTGCAGAGTACAGAGCCGATAAATGGGGTCGCTGGCTTCGATGCCCGCTAGCTTGCCGGATGGATGGATGGATTGATGTACAGATGGATGGAGATGCGGGAAGAACCCGGCCGTTTAGCGAGATAGAGAGATAGACACACCTAACTGCATACGTATAAGCGTTTGCACACACGTGCCTACATACGTACGTACACGCCTACGAACATGGGAACACACGTACGTAAATACGTACAAGCCCACATACATACGTGCTTGCAGGCCTACATACAAACGTATTTACAAGCCTACATACATGCGGCCTACATATAGACGTACCTGCAAGCGTACGTGCATGCGTAAATACACGCCTACATTTTTACGTACCCGCCTACGTGTATGCGGACAGTCGTACGTAGATACGTACAAGCTTACATACATACCATGTAGCCACGGACGTTCAGACGTACGCATATGCGTCCAAATGTGCATGCAGACATACACGCACACATATATGCGTGCGTACGTACGTCTATGTGTGCGTACATACGCATGCACGTGCATATATACGTATATGTGAGCGTACATACGTATACACGTGTATGCGTATACGCGTGTGTACATACGTATAGATCTGCGTGCATGCGCCAACAGGTACGGATATGCGTGCACGTAGACATACACACATGCACATATACGTGCATACGTGCACGTATGCATGCTTGCGTGCACGTATACATGCACACGTGCAAGCCTACATACACTCTTACCGGGGGTTACGCACGAACAGCCAGTCAGTCTGTTACGACTTTATCGATCTGCTGCTGCGGCAGCCCCTGTTCGCCCACTTTGCATCACGCGCCGTTATGGGCCAGCGCCCATCATGTTCGTCGCCGCTGCCGCCGTCATCGTTGTCGTTGCTGCTGCTACAATCACCGCTGCCCTTGTCGAGATTGCGGCCCTTGTCGTTGGTGCAGGGTGTCCACAAGAGTCACCAGGCTGTGTATCGTTCTACCAAAGGTCGATCGTTGAAATGTTCCCGCGCGCACGCGGGCTCACTTGCTGCCGCATTTCTCATTCCCCCCTTTATTCGCTGACACTGCTCGTCTAGTAAGCACTTCATGCCTTCGCGCCGGCATCCATCGATGCTGAAGCGAAGCTGGACGCTGGACCGTTGCACAGCCCTTATGGGCAAACAAGTGTTCAATGGCGGCGGCAGCGCCGCTCAAAGCTTTTGCCAGCCAGTCAGCCACGCAATATGACGCCAGCTACTATTACAATCACCATTCACACCACTACAATAAACTACTACGACTACTACTGCTATTGTTACAACGGCTACAGCTTCTACTACGACAGCAACAATAGAAACAGCAGCCACTGCTTTTACTACTGCTGCCGCTGCTATGTGTGCCACCAGTCACTTCAATTCGACCCTATCAGCCCACCGGCAAGCTAACAATTATGCTCTTGCATCGACCTCGTATCCCACGTTTGTATGGCTTTCTCTCACAAACGCCTTAAGCCCGCCGCGGATGCGGAAAAAAAATAACGCGCCAGAACGGAAGCCTTATGCAAAATGCTTATATATATATATATATATATATATATATATATATATATATATATATATATATATATATAGCAATACAATAATAAAAAAATGCAAGCATATACAATGTTTATATGCACATGCTCAAACAGGCTGCATTGTAATACAAAAAAATATATTCACCACAAAGCATACACACAAATAAATATCTTTTTTTCAAACGTACTTTATTGGCGCTCATTTCTAAAAATATTGGTGTCCCCAGGTGATCTGGTATACCAAGGTCACAAAAAAAAGTGTGATCGGTGGTCTCCGTTTCGTTATGGGGCGGGTTCCTCAATACAAATTTCGACACGGGCAATTCATGTGGCCAATTCATGCACAATGTTTTTTGCTGTTGGGCCTCTTAACGATGAAATTTAGGTTTTACTACTAGAGGTCTGTACTCGGTTTTTCATAGGCTGAGTGTGAACACTGCATACTCTGGCAAACGCTACCAGACGACTATATATATATATATATATATATATATATATAGAGGGGCCCCAACAATACGTAATATAAAATGAAATATCTCGAAATCAATTATTATATGAATAAATATTTATAAAACCATAGGGGAGCTTGAGAGTTTGTGCGGAAGAATCTTTCGAAATTCTACGCGGAAACGCGGCGTCGATCATATTACTTCGTTGCCCAAGAGCAACGGACATGCTTTTCTGCCATAGTCGAGTCGGACCGGCGTTGGAAATGCTTGTTTAACTTAATAATAACAATCAAATTAATATTAAAAAAATATCCACTCCCTTATACGTACTTTCTCTCTCAGCAAGCTTTGAACAACCCTTCCTTTGCAGCTCGAAAAAACGTTTGGATTTCTTCTTCCGTCTCCTTTCCTAAAACTTTGAGTTAGTTCGGTTGCCCCGGGAGGACCTACTACAGTGACTCCTCCAGTGTCAAGGCGGCCTACCTTCACTGAGGTTAAGCTACTTCTTTTTTTTTTATTGAATGTATGTTACAACCATTTCCAACTACTTTCGTTTTACTTCATTGAAAATGGAGGTTCTTCTATGCACTCCGTTCATAGCTGATCCGTTCTAGTGTCGGTTTTCGGCCGTCGTTCCATCTCTTGGTCGCCTCAACCTCTCAGCTCGCTGTCGTTCCAGTGCGATCTTTCTTCTCATTACACGTTCCACCAGTAGCATGCCCTGCTCCCATTTGGATTCGTTCTCCAGCATAGCGGAGACTAGGTCTGTCACCGTCATGTCTGAAGAAGTCATTGCTGGTGAGTTCTGCCGTATGTCTTCGAATGCTGGGCACCGGAGGATTGTATGAGTCACGTCATCATCCTCGCTTGTGTCGCACGTAATGCATTTGGCATCCGGAGCTTTGCCTATCTTGTGCAGGTATTTTGGAAGCATCCGTGTCCCGTCAATACCTGCGTCAGCCAGTAGGTGACCTCTCCATGCTCTCTATTGAACCATTTCTCGAGGTTGGGGATGACCTGACGGGTCCAGGCTCCTGGTACGTGTGCTGGTGTGCTGGTCCATTCCTCGTTCCACTCCTTAATTGTCTGTCTCCGGGCCTCGGTTTTTCGTAGGGATCTGTTTGATTTCCGCCGTGTTCGTTCTTCGATCATTCTAGGCCATGGTATTAGCCTTGCTATCGCGAGGATGGCCATCGTTTCTACTGTTCTGTATGCACTGGCGATTCGTATTGCCAGTTTACGTTCCGCTTTCAGGAGCTTTTTCTTGTTCCTTTTCAGTTTCATAGCGTTCGGCCCCCACGTTGATGCGGCGTATAGGACGGTAGGCTCTGCCACTGAGGCAAGAAGTCTTCTCTTGCCCTCAGTTGCGCCGCGTGTTCTCGGCATAATCTTAGCTAGGTTATTTGCTAGCTTTTCCGCCTTTGCGGTCACCCGGTCTATGTGCTCGTTGCCTGAGAGAGCCGTGTCGATCATCACACCCAGATATCGGGCTGACCTGTTGATCTTTATGCTCACGCCATTCAGAGCTAGACTAATGTTTCCGTGTCTCTTGCGGCCCGTGAGAAGTACTGCCTCGCTCTTTTCGGGCGCGAGCTCGAGGCCGTGTCCTACCATCCAGTTGTTCACAATCTCAATGGCCGTTTGTGCTCTTGCTTGCAGCGTCTCCGCTTTCCTCGCCGTGACCAAGATGGCAAGGTCGTCCGCGTAGGCTATTGTTTGTGCTCCTTCCAGTCTGCAAAGTCTCAGTACGTCGTCGTATGCCATGTTCCATAGCAGAGGCCCTAGTATGGATCCCTGCGGGACGCCGTCACTCATGGCGAACTCAGAATTCCCGTGTTTGACCGACCTATTGCTGAGGTAGGATGCGATGATCTTCTGAAGATACGGAGAGATCTTCCGTTGAGCCATTACGTCTATGATGACCTGCCAACTCAGCGAGTTGAAGGCGTTTCGGACGTCCAGAAGAACGACCGCGCAGAGCTCCCTGGACCATTAGTTCTTTTCCCTTTGTTTTTCCGCTTCCTTTAGAACAACGTCGATAGCCATTTCCGTCGATAGCCTTTTGCGGAAGCCAAATTGTCTGTCTGAGAGTGCTTCTCTTTCCTCCAGTTCCTCTGTTAGCCTCATGTTTATAATCGTTTTGAGTGTTTTGCCCAAGGTGTCCAGGAGGCATATTGGGCGGTATGCGCTGGGCTCCGTGGGCGGCTTCCCTGGCTTTCTTATGAGAGCCAGGGTGGCCTTCTTCCAAGACGTTGGGTAGATTCCCTCTCTCAAGATTTGATCCGCCATCTTTTTGAAGACTTGCGGTTGCTCTTGGAGAAGAATCTTCACCGCTTCTGCCGGAATTCCATCCGGACCGGGTGCTTTGCCTTTAGGTGACCGTCTTATTGCGGCAGCTATTTCCTCTTGAGTGATCAAGGGTATGTCATCCTGCTCTGTGTCTATGTCTGGGCGGGTGGGTTCGGCGTGGCTTGGGAACAGTCGCCTTACCGCTCTCTCTGCCAGCTCTTCTGGGAGCGTTCGCTGTAATCTCCTTAATTTGTCCATGACAATCTTATAGGGTTTCCCCCATATGTTGTCTTCCACTTCGTCACAGAGCTCTTTCCACTTTCTTTCTATTTTGCTTTTGATAGCCGTTGTGAGGTCTTTTCTTGCGGCCTGTAGCCCCTCCCATGCCTCCTCCACACCTGTAAGTTTTCTTCTAGCGCGGGTGTACATCCTCCGTGCCGCATTGCATGCACGCTTCAGGCCCGCTATTTCCCTGTTCCACCAGTATTTGGGTGGGGGATGTCTGCGGGACGCGCCCCGCCGGCGCGGCGAGGCTGCCTCGCATGCCCTTTGTAATGCCAGTACAACATCCTCAGGACGAATTTGTCTCTCAGTATTGAGGAGTATTTGTCCTTCAATCCTTAAACGGGCGCGGAGTCTGCCGAGGTTCATTTTGTTAGCACGCCACGCCGCCCGGCGTATGTCTCCCTCCTGCTGGGTGGGTGCTTCCTCTTCTCCGTATTCGTATTCTATATATTTGTGGTCGCTTTGGGAGTCTTCTTCTGAGACCCTCCAGTTTCCTAGTTTATTTATGGTGTTTTCGCATCCAAATGTGAGATCTATGAATGAAGCTTGATCTCTTCTTTCGAATGTGGGCAGACGGCCATCGTTAAAGAGTGTCATGCCCAGCTGCGCTAGCCACTCTGTTAACTCTCGGCCTCTGCTGTTTGTTGCCTTGCTTCCCCATTCTACCGCGGCTGCGTTGAAATCCCCTCCCACTAAGATCTCTTTAGATCGTGGCTCGCATCTTCTGATTTCGTCTGAGAGTTCATCTAGAAATTTGGTAAAGGCTTGTCGTCCCGAGTTAGGCGAGATGTAGCAGCTGAACACGATCGGTCCTCTGTCGAGTTCTGCCCACGTCCATCCTTTTCCTGATCCTTGCGCTTTGACAGCTATGGTAGGTTTAATCCATAGCGCTGCGTCGCCGTTTTCGTCGCTGATGCATTCTCTGCCTTGCCCACTAGACAGCCACCTTCTGTTAGGTTCACTAATAAGTAAAACTTGAGCGCCTTCATTTTGTGCTTTTGCATCCAGTAGGGATTGGGCCACGTTGGACCGGCTTAAATTAGTCTGTATGCATTTCAGTTTCTTCGTCGTCATCGCTTTTGTTTTGGCCTTCCTGCTTGTCCTTGTTATTTGGGTTTCTCATTGTCTTCTTATCGGGCACAAAGCCGTCGTCATCCTTGTTGCCGCTTGAAGCAGGTTGTTTGCCCGCGATGGCAGCCTGGAAGGTGACGTCCTGGGTTGTGGGTTAAGCTACTGGCACTTCACTCGCCCACCGTGTGTCTTTGCCTTACTGTTTGGTCCACGGCGTTGTGGTTTTGAACAAGAAGCTTTGCATTGACGAGGCTTTTTATAATGCTTGAAAGGACTTCTTGCAAAGCCTGCTAACTGCTTTCTTGATGATCTCCGTCAATCGTGGCACAATTTTGTCAATCACCTTTCTACCTGCCTCTTCTATCGGTATAGGGGGAGACTGCGTTCGTTACAGCGGTTGAGTTTTCTCTGTCTGCGGTTCATGAGGCGACAGCTTCAATAAATCTCAGACTGTTTCCGAAGACCGTTTTTTTAAAACACTGTAGCATAGCTGCGACTTGAGAACTATTCTTTAAGAGACAATGCCTTCGACTCTTACCGTAAGCTTGAGTCATGTGTGTGAGTCATGTGCATAAACCAAATATTGGTTAATAAACAATATATTCATTCATAAGCTTGAGTCAATTGCACGCCCACAGTATAGTGTACTGGCACTAAGTTTGCTTAGCCTAGCGTGACCACTCAGGCACCACGATCGCCGACATCGCCCATCTTGATACGATGGGCAAAGCTGACATTCCATAGTCGGCTAGCACTCATACGAAAATATACCCACATCAATGTTGATACTACTAAGTTTTAAGAAATTTCATTATCAGCTTTAAGGCATCTTTGCAAGGCGATATTTAAGGAGAGCCAAAAGCAAGTAACCTTGTCGTAGATTTACGATGTCACGTCTGTAATGAAGTTGCAGTCGATCGTCTATGTATTAGAGCGAACCTCTTAAACAAAATACTAGTGTTGCTAACGTCCTACCAATTGTAATCGGTTACTGCATTTGTTAGCATAAACTTTTGGAGAACTCAAAAGCTCCCGAAGATAAATTCGCTCTCAAAGACACCTTTAAGTGGGAGCAAAAGCTGATTGACATTGAATATATATAAATGGTCAGTCAGGGACGGCTAGGCTCTAACCACCCTAAAGACAACGTTATATGAGAAGAACGCTTTAATCAAAAACTGTTCAGCTTCGTTCAGCTGAGCTTGTCGCGGTCTGATAATAAACGAGATTTTGCTCCATGGCTCTATTAAGAGCCCTTCGCTACTTTTTCTTGACCAACTTTCGCATTTTCGGAGCAAGAAGCATTTATAACTGACCGAATGTGGGATTTTAAATACGACGTATGTTCCTGCCACTGTTGTAAACCTGAACTTTATTGTACTAACGTTCATTCAGCATTTAGCGTTAAGTTTGTGTCCTCGACGCGAGCACCGAGAAATGGCAACTTTAAGCTTAATTTAGCTGGTAAGCACCCAATGGAAATTGTCAAGGAGTTGGTATCCGTGGTTTTAACAGGGTCGAGAACATACCCAACATTTTAGTGATGATGCTCTCTTTAGTACTGAACGCACGGTAATACGACAGCATAACCGTGTTGGGCGTGATTGGCTCAGAAGCAATCAGGGCCATAATGCTCACGAATTTCGTATATTTAAGGCGAGCCAAAGGCTAATAACCTTGTCGTAGATTTACGATGTCACGTCTGTAAAGAAGTTGCAGTCGATCGTCTATGTATTAGAGCCAACCTTTTTCCAACCGACTGGGGCGCCTAAGGGACGAAGTCTGCTGTGATTTCAATTAAAGTGATATTCAAAAACAGTTGCATGTTGAATAAATGTTCGTGATTGTTCGTAAAAAAAAGTTGCATGTTATTCAAAATTACAAATGTAGGTACTGCCATTCGCTTTCTTTATGAATTAACGACTTACTAACGACACTGGTGTTCATGAGCAATGTGTTCAGTGTGTGGTTCATCTGTAATAGAAAATCGGAGATCAGCAACCCGCTCGAGACCTATGTTAAGAGATTGAGAAAGCCCATTGAGAAGTTGTGTGTCTGAAGCCTACTCAGACCAAAGTTTGTCGCCATCTTCCTAGTATTGCTCCACCGTTCTTTTGAGCACTGGTTCAAGGAGAGGCGACTCAAATTGATCGTGTGTAGGGGTAAGTTTGACGCAACAGGATTACAACATAGACACGCACTGGAATTAATTAGTTGTTCTGAGGGTACTAGATGCACTAGTCGACACTTTTTTTATAAACCAGTTTAAGGGGTGTTTCTCATTATATATGAAGCGAGTGCTTTGCTTGCTTATTCGAGCAAGGAGCCGCTTTGTGTATTTCATGTCAGGCTGTCCACCGGCTACTGAAACAATCCGACTAAGGCTGAAGATGCCGCGTACAGTACCATACGAATGTTTTATTTCCGGATGGGAAGCTAAAGTCGAACAGGCCAGACGGGAGCAAGATGCCGATATATATACCGAGCAAGATGGCTTAGTGGCAAAGCTTTTGCCTTGCATTTGGGAGGCCTGGGTTCGAGACCCAGACCGGCCACTCTTATATTGGTATTTATGGTTCCCAATTTAAACATGGTAAATGCCGGAGTGGAATAAAAATCGACCATGATCGGGAAAAAAACGAGGAGCACAGCTGTCTCAATAAAAAGAGATGGTGAATTAGCATCCAATACCCTATTAAATAAAAAAAATATATATATATATATATAATTTATAGTAGCTATTTTTAACCAAAGTCTGGTTTACATTGCAAAACACTTTGGATCTATTTGGGTACAAAGACATGGAGTTCTGTATAAAGTTTTAATAACTTTTAGCTATCACGTGCAAATGCATACTGCGCTCATTGACGCTATACATATATATGGGCTGAGCTTGGCCTGGGTTCGTCTGGATGGCAGCCCTCTTTGTCAAAACTGGCCTCCGGGGACGAGATTCCTTTGTAGAGCTGTGATCGCACTAAACAGCTCGCCGCTGCCCTTCATTGTATGCTGTCCGAATAGCGCACAACAATTAGCATCGCCGCGTGCGGCCAAGGCAAAGCAATAACGAATGAGGGCAGCGCCGCTGCACATCTAACGAGAAACGTGCCGTGCTCTGTCTGCCCACGCGTTGACCCGGGGCACGGGCGCCGCCACCACCACCACCACCACCCAGACCTCAAGGCGCCCGACCTAGCGCCTCTGGGAGTCTGAATCCAGCGGAGCGCCATTGAAATTTAAACGATGCTTTGCAGATGCAGTCGCCACTAAATACCAGCCCCTTTCACTCGGCCCGCTTCTCCGCTCGTCCCATGTTAGCCCTTCGGTGTCCTCCGGTGAGTCGGAAGTTCACAATGATGCTGCTGCTTCAGGACTTGCTTCTCAACGAGCAGCGAGGCAAAGCCAGGCAACGGTTGGCCCAGCCATCGCACCAGTTGACGGCCGCGCCCTGCGCCCCGATTTGGGATGGCAATTCGACGTGCGCACAAGGACGGATGGATGAACTTGACCGACCACGCTTGCTAGCGAGCGAGTGGTCGATCCGAGCTCAACGCACGGGCCTACATGTTGCATGCATTCATGTTTGTATGTCTGTGTCTGCGTACAGCGTACAACGCGTTTGATGTTTAAAATTGTGAAAGGAGTGGGGACTTCATGCGGCAGAATGGAGGCTGGTGGTACTCACACGAGCTGATGGTGATGATAGCGGCGGCGGTGACATTAACTACAACAACAATGGCACAAATAATTACAACAACAACAATTACAACAGTAACATAACTGTCTGGCCTCAAAGGTCTTTCAACATCAGTTCACTGTAAAAGGTGCACGCCTATGAAAGTCATTTACAATCCTAATACAGGTAAGACGTAGTTATTTGTCGCTTTAGGCGCTCAGCAATGACGTTTCCATGTATGTCACTCACTTCAGTTTTATTTTGTGGAGTAGAGCAGGACTCTGTTGGTTCAAAGTCAATGAGGAGTTTACATCGTTACATTGTCAAAAGCATTACGTTATCATTATTTAGACTGCCATAAGGTTTACATGTTGTGTGTAAGTTACAACTGACACGGTTTTGTGTTGGCTCCCGTAAAATCCACTATTACGAGAGGTTTGACTGTGAATTTCGTGGTGATAATTGCATCATCTAGACTTTCCATTGTGAGTGTTCGAATGGTGCACAACGTACGCCTGGAGGCACTCTGGTTTCTCTTCAGGGGGTCCTGACTCCTTCAGGGCTTTCTGACAACTGTGTTCGATTTGCCAACGTCATTGCTAGCCATACGGTTGTGACCAACCTGCGGCGGTGATCGCTACTGCTTACGTGTGGATTAACTGTGCGGAGCTGCCGTAGCCCGGTGGTAGCGTCTGCGACTGCCATCTGTAAAGCCTCGGTTCAACTCCCACGAGTGGCACTTTTTTTTTTTTTTAATTCTTAATTTTTTTTGTCCCAAGGCATTTATAAGCCTAGGAAAATGCCAGGGGAATCCAGCGGCAGTAAGCCGCCGGGTACTTTGGATATCTCGAGACTCAGAAGCACAATTGCCAAAGAGACACCAATTGCGGCCCAAACCGGTGTCTCGAAGCCAGTCGGCAACAGAGCTTGTGGCGCATCCTCTGAAGTATCACAAGTCGACCCCAGTAGCAGTGCCGAAACGGAGATTCAAGAAGAAGGTGCAACACCAGGGTGTAAGCGAAAAAAGGTTACAAGTAGTGATGAACCTGACGAACCATTTACGTTGGTGGTGTCTAAGCATGAACAGAAAACTCTATCTCGCGAGCAACGTCAGTTGGACAAACTGAGAGAGGATGCGTCTAGTGGTCTATTCAACGCCTTTAAGGTAGTCATCCGGAGAAAAACGAACGAGGATCCTGCTTCAAAGGAGTTTGCTGATGGCACATTGCTGCAGTTATGTAAGTCTATTCATTCCAATTGCCCTGACTGCAAGATATCAAGCAGTAAAGCCGCTATATCCGTATGGGTCAAATCAGAGGATGCGGCCAGAAAGCTTACGCAACTTTCCGCAATAGGGTCGATACCCGTCACGGTGACCTGCCGGCTCTAACCTCATTTAAGGCCAGAATTCAAGGCGTCGATGTCGCATTTACAGACGACGAGATACGCGAAGAGCTAGCAGATTGCGGTGTGGTGCACGCTCGACGATTATTCCGCACAGGTCACGCTGGTAAAACCCCACTCAGCAAGGTGATCCTGACGTTTGACCGCCAACCGCCTGTATCTGTCTTCCTAGGGTACAAGACCCACTCAGTCGTACTGGAGCCTGATCAACCAAAGTTATGCTACAATTGTCAACGAGTGGGGCATCTAGCAGACAGGTGCACTTTTCGCAAGGCCTGCAAGAAATGTGGAGGTTCTGATCATCTGGCGTCCAGTTGCACCAAACAATCGAGATGTGTCAATTGTGGTGGCCCCCACGCGGCCGGATCGCCTTCTTGTCCGCGTGTGGCTTATCTCCGTGAGCGTAACAGGATCATCATGGAGGCGAGAGTCCTTCAGCAAGTTAAGGCAACGCACCCGAGTGCATCGATCACGGAGGGACCTGATGTCACAGCCACAGTCGCAGAAGACGCACAAACTAACTGTTCCAACAGCAGCAAAGCTTCCTACGCAGCAGTTCTCAGGGGCATATCTACCACGCAAGAAAGCACCTCGCCTCAGCTGCTTCTTCCTAATCCGCGACCATTACCAAAGCCTAAACAAAAGCGAGCCAAGGCATACAGGAGTCGCCAAGTTCGGCCGCGACGCGCTTCTAAATTTATTACGAAGAGAAACATCCATACCAAGACGTCGCGCAGAGATGTCGGAGGCGCCTTAACAGACGTCGCTCGGATGTTAGAGGGCATCAGTCCTGATTTGGCAGCAACCTTAAAGACGATTGCAGAGGCCCTAAAACCTCTCTTGGCCCTCCTTCCTCTCGCAGAGAAGCTCAAATCTCTTACATCATAATGCCAGATAACGAAACTCAAACGATACTTTTGTTGTTGGTGACCCCAACAGGGCTACATGTGCTGTGTGTAGAGCTGTCTTCACGAGAAGGGGTCTTGCCAGACATATATCGGTCCGACACGCCGACGCCGTCAACAGGCCGTCCACATCCCACCAGGCTGTGGCAGAAGAATTTGATGTTAACACACTACTAACCGACATCCAGGCAAACATGCGTCATGCCAAACTGTTACGCATTTTACCTAAATCTGTGCGGCCTACTGTTGCGGAGGAGCTCACTAAGGTCTTCCTAAACGTCGCCAAGGACAACGACCTCTTCGCCTGGTACTCTCTGTTCTCCTTTGTTCCGGTCGTGTTGAGACTTCCTCGGGCCAGGAAAGACGCTCAATCCCTGTCTGTCCTGGTCAGGAAGAACCTACGCGACTTTACATCGGGACTAGGGCTCAAAGATCTGACGCACGAGGAATCAGGACGCAAAGTTATGGCCCACCGCGATGACGACCTTCCCAGACGTGTGAGGGTCAAGCTGTCAGAAGGCGATATTTCCGGTGCTGCCAGATTGGTGAGCTCCCAGGATACGCTAGCGTCAGACAACGAAAATACGGAAGCTCTCCGCTCTAAACATCCAGACGCGCCATTGGATCTCTCCATGCCCACACCCCCGGCAGTCACACTGCCTTCCTCAACCTCACGTGAAGAGATACTGAGTGCAATGAAGACTTTTAGCCGAAGTTCAGCTGCCGGTCTAGACTTCATAAGACCTCGTCTGTTGCAGGACTTGCTGTCTGGTGCGCTGGGGAGCACGGCCAGTCGACTAGCGGACGCCATTGCTAAAGTGGTTGATGTGCTCAGATGGGGCTCGCCCCCGTCTTCTCTTTTACCACTCATCTTTGGGGCAAGAATGTTTGCACTAAAAAAAAAGATGGCTCATTACGTCCGATCGCTTGCTCTTCAGTCGTCCGCCGACTGGCGGCCAAAATCGGCTGCTACGATAATAAGGTAGCTATTTCAGCAACCCTTGGTCAACACCAGCTAGGATTCGCTACCCCCGGGGGTACAGAGGTAGTGGTCCACTGTGCCCGTGCATTTTTGCAGTCGCGCAAAATGCCAACGGTAATGGTCAAATTGGACTTCCGAAACGCCTTCAATAGCGTCCGGAGAGACCATTTGCTTCGAGCCGTCAAGTCGTGGGCACCATTACTGTTTCACCAGACGAACCTGGCCTATGGTTCAGGACCATCCCACCTAGTAATGCCCCAGAGCATTATGCCCTCGCAGACAGGTCTTCAGCAGGGTGATCCCCTGGGTCCCCCACTTTTTTGCTTGCGTATCAAGGAATTGGTGGAATCACTGCAGCCCCCCCTTAATGCCTGGTACTTGGATGACGGGATTCTGGGCGGGGACCTCCCGACCGTACTTGACGATATCCGGAAAGTTATTGATTTTAGTGTAATTAGCGGGCTGACACTGAACCCGGTCAAATGTGAAGTATATGTCACAGCTCCCAAAGAATTTGAGCCATTAGATTTAACTGACCTTTTTAACTTGCTCCCGGGCTGTCGCGTAGTGGACAAGGTTAACCTGGAGCTGCTAGGTGTCCCCTTATTGCCGGACGGCATTGCAAAAGCATTAGACAGTCAAAAAGATAAACTCGACTTCGCCACAGGCAGACTACCCCAATTGGGCGCCCACTGCGGTCTATTCCTTCTTAAATCTTGTTTTTCAGCCACGAGGTTAACACACCTTCTTAGAGGTTCCAACCTGTTTTTATCACCAGAGCTTTTACAACCATTTAATGGACTTAGTTTAGACATTTTAGAGATCATACTAAATCTTAAGCTGACTGATGCGGCAAGGGAACAAGTAATGCTCCCGGTTTCTTTAGGCGGTCTAGGTATACCGGACGCGGTCATGATGGCAGGACCCGCCATCGTAGCGTCATTGACCCAGGCGGCGGACAGGGTTAAAACTTTATTGGACAGTGACGGGTGGGATGCCTATAACGTTGAACTTAAAAAGCTGACCGAAGAATTGTCGCTGCTATTTGATTCTCCTCCGGAGGATAGGGCTAACCAGGGTAGTTGGACAGCCCCCTTACATGACAAGCGACTAGCAGGCCTGATTAATAGAGCACCTTCTGTTGCTGATAGAGCCAGGCTACGAGCTGTTAGTAGTCAAGGGGCAGGGGCTTGGTTACAGGCCCTACCCTGCCCGCGAATTGGGACTCTGTTAGACGACGAGACGACGCGTATAAGCGCAGGGCTGCGGCTTGGTGTTGACCTAGTCGTGCCCCACCGATGTCGTTGTGGTGATTTCGTGGACGCCTTGGCCCATCATGGCCTGTCATGCGCGTTGAGTGCAGGCCGACGAGCGCGTCACTCCGCTTTAAATGACACCTTTAGCCGCGCACTTAGGTCCGCCGGCTTTCCGTGCGTTCTAGAGCCCCCGGGTCTTTCGAGGGATGATGGAAAAAGACCTGACGGTCTGACTTTGACGCCGTTTGAGCGTGGCCGCATGCTTGTTTGGGACGCAACTGTAACCGACTCATTAGCCCCTTCGATGGTCGGTGCAGGTGCGGACCGAGCAGGTCATGCCTCCAGGTTAGCTGAGGCTAACAAATGCAGAAAATATTCAAGCGTCGATTATCCGCACGAATTTTGTCCGTTGGCGTTCGAGACTATGGGAGCTGCAGGCCCCCTTACGCTCAAGCTGATTCAGCGGGTCGGTAAAAGCCTCAATCTTTCGACAGGAGACTCGAGGGCATCCGAATTCTTGCGTCAGAGGCTGTCGCTCGACATTCAACGAGGAAACGCAGCGTCTGTTCGGGGCACATTGTTAAACTGGGCTAACCCTGGGTTAGAGAACCCGTGATCACACGTTCGCGCGGAGACAATTGTCCACTCCAAAGTGCTAACATAGAGAAATTATATAAATACATAAACATAGTATCACTGTTGAAACTGACACGGTTCAAGTATGTTTTCTGTTGCCTTAAACTGCATTCCTTGTTTGTAATAGGTTTTATACTGCAAACCCTAAACAACACGTTTTGTTTGGTCACGTTTATGTCCAATTCACAACGTGGATGAATCGACATAATTTATTCCCACAAGACCATTTTATGTGACCCTAACAGAATGTGAGCGCCTGTAGACTCATCCCCGATTCTTAGATCTCTAACCATGCCTCTGCAATTGCTGTTCACATTTATCGATAATTGTTGTTCTATATGTATATAGTTGAGTTTTACCAAAGACGGTTAGCAAGATTCCACCCAAATAAACCGAAAAGACGTATTGATATTAAACAAAATCTAATATATATATATATATATATATATATATATATATATATATATATATATATATATACATACGTACATATGATGTGATTTCCGAAAACGTCATTTGCGGCACGCCTACTCAAGCCCATCAGCCTACCATATCAAGGTCTAATTTGTATTACTACTCCCTGATTGATTGTTTCTGCCGGCCTTTAGTTCAGGTTTCTTCCTCAGTTCTCCGATTACACGCCTAGTACCTGACATAGTACGTAAGCTGAAACAATCGACCTAGATTGCGACAATACAACAGCGACGATGCGTGATAAGGCCTAGTAGTGGGGTTTAGCCGACCTTTTCCAAATGCTCTGTTGGTGCTTGGGTAGACATCTAAAGTCTACCTTTGAATAAACACCAAGCACTTTTTAGAATAGGTATTTTTTTTTAAATACTAACTTGGCCACACCTCTTTGGCACTTTTAAGAGTCAGCGGTGCAGAGAAATAATGAACACAAACTTTGATTCTCGTCCGGGCCCTCAAGTCCAGGACATAGACAAAGATAGGTCCTTTTTGTACAATTTTCAGCAAGTTTTCGAATTGAAAATGTTTCCAAAAGTTCCATAGGGAAAACCCCGAAGCCTGAGAAGTATATATAGATATGTTATATAGATATAGTATATGATATGGTAGACAAAACAAAGTTGTATTAAATTGCGTTGAAGGAGGGTTTTGAAAGAAGCTGGGTGGAGTACTAAATAAATTTACAGGAATAATACAAATTGAATAATAATAGTAGCTGAACAATATAGAGCGCTTATAGTCGCTAAGAAAGTCCGGCAAGGCAATCCGTTGTCATCGGTAATTTTTGTTATGTATATAAAATATATATGAAAGAATAGCGCCAAAAAATATAGCACGGGTTTAGGGTGGCATATAGGGGAAATATATAGGGTGTATATATCAAGACACCCGTACTAATGTTTGCTGACGATATGGTAGTGTTAGGGCGGGGCACTAGCAAAGTTTAACAAATGTTAAATGCGTGTGGGAATGCAGTGGACAACTGGACATGGCGTTTAATAAAAAAAAGAGAGCGCAATGTTGGTATTTAATGGGGTTAGAGGAGAAAATGCAGTAAGGTGTAAGGGCCTCTGGGCGTTTAATAAATATATAGTAACAAGGAATATATGGAAGGTTATGTATGTACCAGGATTGACCTTTGCTAATTTTTATCTGCTAGTGTCCTCAGCGCGAGGTTGGAAAAGAAGTTAGAAACAATACAAAGAGAAGTGATAAGATTTGTGTTAGGTTACCGTTTTAATTGCGCTAGGAAGTTTCTTGAGAGGAAAGGGGGGATGTCAAAATCCATACAAAGGGAGGTACAAAGTAAGCTGAGATTTAGTATTAGGATTTAAAATGTCACAAATAAAAGATGGGTTAAGTGGGTGCAGCTAGTGAATACGGCACTAAGGATCAAAACGAAGTGGGACCGCAGAGTAGAGTTCGCAGCTAGGGAGATTTGGTACAATAGTCAGTAATGCACAAAAGCGAGGGTATCAGAGAAAATAGTGAAATTGAGCGTAAACAAGTTATATACAAGCAAATGGAAATTGGCAATGGGCTCCAGATCGATGGCAGGCCGCTCTTAGCGCGCCTGATATAAAAGGGTGACATGTGTCTTTAGGTGTACATGCCAAGCAAATAATAAATCAATCAATAGATAGTGCGAAATCGACTCGTGTAAGAGCAGCGATTGACAAATAGCTCAAACAAAACACATGCATCGCTAGAGGAGACTTGAATGCCAAGTCCCTCCACAAGATCCTGCACAATCATCGCGGACTTGCCAAAAACTATTGTGATTTCTGATTGGAGTGTTTCTGGCTAGAGAACTTCTAATAACATTTAATAAGTTCGTGAATAATGTTTATAAGCTTTACTAAGCTTGTGAGGGCCAACCTTCTTTATTTTCGAAATTCATCAGAGGCAGTAATGAGACTTATCCAGGCTGGAATAAGGCTTAGGCCCATACACATGGCGCTTTCCTTATATGTCGGAGCTCGCAGTGATCAGGCGCCGACGGTTGGCTGGCAAGGTGATGGTCGCCATTTTCTTCTTTAATAGTTATTGTAGCAATATTGCTACGATCGTCAAACTGGAACTCAAAGGAGATAAAGTGACGAGCGATTAGAGTTCTAAATAGCGACTACTAAAACGTTTCACTGCGCTCACTAGAGGGAGCTCTAAAGTGTCTCGTATGCGATGGTTCCTGCACTACGAGAAAGCGCCAGCTCTCAGGGATGAGAGCACTGAGACTTCTAGGTGTCCGCGTCAAAGACACTTGCTATTACACCTATCGATCAAGAACGCGACTGGTCGCGGCCTGGCTCGTCACAGTATACGTATGACCGATCTACAGGAAATGTGCAGCCCAAGCTCGTGCCCAAGCTCTCAAATTCAAGACATAGACGATTACAGGCATCTGACAGGAACCGGTTGACGAGAGCGTTCGCGTATACATGCACCTCCACGGGAACAGCATTCACGCCTGCCCGTTGGAATGATTCAACTAGCAGATGGCGAGGGACTTAGTCAAAAGCCTTGATGCAGTCAACAAAAACTGCATACCGATTTCCTTTGAGTTGTGTCAGAGCTCGATCGATTTCTGACTGTAGATAGGGATTACATTACATGTTCTTTGGTCGTTTCGAAAGCCGAATCCATGAGCTCAATCCGCCGAATAACTTTTTGCAGAAAATCTTCTTCAATCCGTCACGACAGAGATTGTGATCTTTTTGGTCATTACTATGCCTAACCTTAAACAGAAGTGAAAGTCTGGCGGTATACCAGACATTAGACATATGTCTCATGTTTGGTATTATAAGATCATTGCCGTCATTATAAGATCATTTAAAAATCACATAGGGTTTTCGCCAAGAGAGGGAGTGACTGGATCCAGTGCTCACAGTAGACCTGAGCGGGCCCTTTTTTTCGAGAGTGACCGTAGGAATCGGCACATCTACCTCCGAACGGCACATTAATGTTGTTCTGCTTTGGTGCAAGCGGACGCCGTACAATTGGAGACATTGTCGCAGCGTCACGATTGAATGAAAAAAAACTTCCGTGAGAGGATTCACCCGGCATAAGTTGAAAGATTTAGTTCATGGTATAAGTTGAAAGCTCGTTCCTCCCACCTCTCGTGTTTCCTCTTATGTTTTAGCACCATCGACCTGTTGGCAAGGCAACAGGTCACAACAAATAAGCATATTTTCCATCACCTGGAGCAGCACCTTGCCTTTATCATTGTTGGCCCCGCAATCGATTTTAGTATTGAACTCACCGCCGACGGTAGTTGGTCAGAATTAATCCTGGAAGTCCACATCGTACCGTTTCAGCAACCTCCGCGGAATCAAATGTGGCTGAGAAATAGAAGAGACGTTTAGTATCCCAGCAAATAGCACCACGCAGTATTCTTTCGTTTATTCTCCCAAAGGAAAACACCACGCAGCATTCTTTCCTAACGCATTAGATCGGTAATACGCGTTTATGTAGGCAGATAAGTAACCCAGTCACCAACACGGTCGGAGATTTCTACCTGCACATAGGACAACCAGCTGGTGAAACCCCGTCATATCATTGATATGCAGTTTGTCCTGCCGAAGTGTTTCCGTAGGAGTGCAATGTCCCGACCGCCGACGTCTTTGGTGCCAATCATGCTACTCTCAGGGCGCAGATCTTTCCATACCGGGCATATACTTCTAATTCATCTATGCCATCTGTTGCGCTACCTCTCTGCATTCGAGGTTTTTTGTTGTCTGGTCATTTTCGAATCGCAACAAAGTCGTTGCCGTCTGCTTTTTCCTCGATTGTTGGTTAGCTGTCTCTGCAATCGATGTTGTCGCTACCGTCGTTGGCAGCGTCGCTGGACGACCATCCGGTCGTTCCATTTCAGTTTATCATTACTCAACTCTGCAGAAACCGATCTTGGCGCCTGCGCGGTTCTTTTTGTTGCTCTATCCAGCAGGCTTTTTACCATTGCCTCGGTAACGTCACCGCTTTCTCCGTTGTCTGCCAGCCGTGCAGTTTCGAGTGTACTAACAGTTACACAAGTTGCTCACGCGTCATTAGTAAGGGCAAACACTTTGCTTATGCGTTTTTAGCGGGGGCGAACACTTTGAGCGTACGAAATCACAACTTTTCTCTGTATGTATGTATAATATATATATATATATATGAATATATATATATATATATATATATATATATATATATATATATATATATATATATATATATGAATGTATATATATATATATATTTTTTTTTTCTTTCTTTTTGTAAGTTTAATTATAAGTCATTCTTATAACATGTTTAAAAATAAGTAATAAAGATCATCGAGCTAACTGCGTAAGAAAAATGGCTCTCTGACAGGTACAGAGATAATAGATAGGGCACAGCTGATTGCAAAAAGTGAAGTGAATAGCGGGTCACGAAATGTCGGTTGGGTTGTAGTGGTCTCTGCGAGTTCTGTGTGACCATTGCTGGCGATTTGAAGAAGCTTCCGGGAACTGCTCAAACTTTCTTTATGAGGATTTCTCTAAATCGATTAAGAGCAGAGGTTTCTGAAAGACGGAATCTAGTTACTAGATCTTCTACAAGCGGTTGAGTAGAATTCATAAGGTAATTTAGATGGTTTTTCGCATTTCGTGGCAACCCAATGGCTAGCTTAAAAAACCTAGGCTTTACCTTATCTAGTTTATCTAGCTGTGATAGACTGAGATGTCCCCATATGACCTGGATGCCGTAGGTCGCCACTGAAGCAACTTTCAGGTCAAAAAGTGCCTTTAGTGTGCTCAGAGATAATTGTTAGAGCTTTTCAATTGTGGACATCGCAACTGGACTTTTCCTGGTCCATTCGGAGATATGTTGTCCGAAGGTTGTGCCCCTCGTCGAAAAGTTAACCCCCCCCCAAGGTAGCAGAAGGTGCTAACGAACTGGACTGCACCAGTACTGAGTTTCAAGCGTTTCGAAACATGCAAGCGGTCCTCCAGACCTAAATCTGATTGGTTTCGTTTTCTCGACGTTACTCTTAGGGCCGTTGTTCTTGCAGTACCCTTCCAGGGTGCTTATACTTCGCTGCAACTCCAACTTGTCAGGACTGTACATGACGATATCGTCAGCATATAGTATGATGCTGACCGTGTCGTGCTTCTTGTGAATTATTGGCGGCAGATTGCTGAGAAAGCTATAAAAAAGCAGAGGGCTAAGATTATTACCTTGAGCATAAATCGTAGTCCGGATAACGGGTTCCTGCTCACAAATCAAATAGTCAATAAATATCGGGTTGATGTTTCTTGACAAGAATGCTGGCGGTTAGAGTTAGTGTCTCGGGGCAAACACCTGCATTGGCAAGCTTCTGGAGTACAACATATTATGGAGCAGTGTCAAAAGCGGGCCTCAGATCGACAAATAAGGTATGTAGAAACCTTCGCTGTGATTTATGAAGTTCCAGGTTTTTTCACTTTGGATAATAACTTCGTGCATCATGACCAATTTTCCTTTACGGAATCCATGCTGTTCTTGCGGTATTATATTGCGGTGATGAAAGAATATAGAAATGCGTGTTGTGACCACCGATACCAAAATCTTGTAAATACAACTCTTCTTGGCAATGCCCCTCCAGGATGTGACATATGTAAGATCACCCTTTCCTTTTAGAATGACCTTAATGATGCACCCCCGCTAGGTTTCTTGCACATGGCCCTCATCTAAGCATCTATTGAAGATTGCAAGTAGAATACGCCAAATACGAGGGGTGTCCTTGAGGTGTTCGTTTTGGACGAGGTCGGGAAGGAAAGCTTTATTTCTTTTAGCTTTGCCAATAGCCTCTAGAACCTTGCTGTAACTGACGGTTGCTCTTAAAGAAGCTACTAGAACCTTCTCAAATTCCCCGTCAGGTTTTGCTGCAACTGGAATTTCCTGAGGTACTGTATTCTTCTTCAGGAATTATGAACCACTCGCGCTGTGTGAGCAGCAAGTTTATTTGCGCAAGTATAAATAGGCGTTCCGAGTTAACGATCTGTTCTGGATGTTGATAGCAGACTTAGAAAATGTTGGTGAAGTTCATAACATTCCCGATTAAACCCTGCGGCCGATTTCCGTTTGAAATTCTGAGACTTGCGGGCTGACTACCGTTGAAAGGAAGTCAACGACATAAAATAGCGACTTGGACTCAAAAGAGTGTGGATCCCACTTTGCGAGGCCCCCTGAGAGCAACTAAATTGATTTTCCTAGAGACACCTTGTCTGCTAGGAGTTGTAGCTGGCGTGGTCAACGAAACATCAATAGAAACGAGCACGTGTTTCTTTAGACCAGTAACCGTCAAATACTCATACCCTTTGAATACCACATCATTTTTGCAAAATTAAGTCGTAAATGTGTCAATCGTCGACGTCCCGAGACGAGCTTGCGAGCCGCTGGGTGTTGGTCCACGCGAGTCTACAAAGAAGGTAGGAGTTTGCGGGTTACTGCATATCCAGAGACCGTACTGATAAAGAACATCGATAAGTGCAGATGTTTTTGAAGACGATACATCAAGGCGGCAATTATCCGCAGCAAGTATGACTGGTTGATTACTCGGAACTCTTGAGAACGTATGACATAGTTTCTCTACAAGGTCTTCGGTCGAGTCTGCGGTACTGCTTCTGCTGTTACTACGATACATTGCCGCGATTATAAACTGACGCTTGTCTATGATCACAGTAGACCGAGCCTCTGCCTATACCAGCCTAACATTTTCTAAATGCCGGCCCAGAAATACAGAGATAACACCCGTTTGCCCTCCGGCTTCGTGAGCAGTGGCTGGGCAGTGGTATCCATAAAACCCCTGAACATTTCTTCGTGTTGTTGTGGTCTCTGCCAGTTCGCTCTGTTTCGTAGCAAATGCTTCCGTCAGTACTTTTACATTCAGTCAAAACTGCCGTAAGATATAAAACCCATCACCGAACCTCGTCCTCAATAATCCACGATTGTAATGCAAAGCGTCGTCCTATTATTGGTGGGACGCGGGTGCGCTTAGCCTAAGATGTCTCGAAGTGTTGCAGAGCGGCTTCTAGTCATAGTTTCCCGAACTGGAGATCGACCTATTTTTTCGCCCCGTGAAGCTCCTTCCGCTTCGTGTTCACTCCGCTGGACCTGCGGGCTTTGGAGTTGCTGACCGCGTTGCGGGGTTTCCAGCGATAGTTGTAGTTGATGTTGTCGCCGTTGCCACTGTTGCTGAACTTCTCTATATGTTAGACTCTCGAAGAAGCATGCCCCGCGTTGGTCCTGGTTGTTTTTGGCAGTTCTACAGCCCTACTGGTTTCGCCTTCCTTCTTCATTTCCTCGTGAAACCTCGTACGGGATCATACAAGATGATATATACAAAGAGGAATAGACTTGCCGATTATTGCAGGTCACTCTGGCCCGCAACCAAGAAGACTTCTAAACGTCGACCGCTCTTACCTCCGTCGCTGCCTCCGCAACATTGCGTCGCGAATCATCTTAAAAACTGTTTAAGTGGCTCCGTCACGTGCATACGCAGCCTGAGCCGAAGCATCTTCACCATCGGCGTGCAGTTTGACCATACATACACAAAGCGGCTTCTTGCCCTAATTGAAAGGCAAACCACTCGCATTACAAAGCAAATTGTGAAGCATTTCTTAAGCATATTAAAATTTGCTTAAGATAGATGTTGCCATACCCTGTCTAAGTTATACGCGAACTTTTGTACAGTCTTCAGCGTAAACAAGCACGCCGTGGTACCGACAGAGAGTTGTCGTACAATTCCAACTCCTTTGTAGGAAGCTGCTAGTGCCGAATTCAAATTATATAAATATATGTATATACTACATACGTTAAAATACGGTATTTGTCATACCGGTTACAATATGTACTTAGTCGCAGATATGGTAACGGGATGTTTTCCATAAAAAGGTTTTGTGGGTCAAAATCGCAGAATCGGCGGCCTGTTTTAATAATTTCTCGCTGGACTACCATAAAGTATTCAATTTTTACACAATTTCGTAGAAGCCAAGGTGTGCGTAAATACATCTCACGCTCATATAAGACTTTTATGGTCCAATGGAATATAGGCCTTACCTGTTTAGTGCCTCTGTGATGACGGGAGTTAAAGTTACATTCTTATTAACATTTTACAGTACAGTTCCGTGATTTGCTTAATTTCACTTTTAATAGAACGAATACTTGTATTGGCCATTTTGTTGTGATAATCTTAGTGGTTTTATTTACACGTGGCTCAATATGAATACCATTTTCCGTCCTACGTATCGAGAAAGCAGCCGCAAATATACACCTACACTTTACTAACCTGTTACAGTTAAGTAGAATACAATAGTTCTTTATTCTCCAACGTTTGGTTTATACATACAGGCTATAAGTGCCTTAAATATCCATATAGTATTAAATTTGACGTTGCAAAAGCTCAAATTTGTTGCTCGCGTTATAAGCTGAAATCAACAGTCTATATGCAAGCTATTTCGGTTGTCAGACATCCATCCTCTACTATATGTAATTGCTCGTTTTTGTGCTTGTTGTAGCGCCGGCGCGTTCATAGTATTTGCCTTCTCGACGTACCTACCTACTGTGGTGTGTTGTTGTGTCAAGTGTCAAGAACATACGTGCGTGTGGGATCCGCACAAGTACTTGTTGAGCTATGGCGGGTTTTAATTACAACCTGATTGGCCCGTCTCTACTCACAATGTATGGGATAGGCCAGCAGCCCGAAAAAAACACTAGTGCACGACGCTTAGCTAAGGCGATGACAAGTCGGCATAATGTTGGAGCACGAAGAGGAGGAATGGAAGAAGAAAGAGATACAGAGAGAGATATAATGCAACGCGCTTGGAGATTTGTGCGTGTCAGCTAAAAAGCAGGCTCATTGTTCGTCCTGTACCGACGATTGCCGCTATGGATGCATGCTACGGGCGCAACGAAACGCCTACGATCGCAAGACATAGGCGATGGTAGAAGCATACACGTGCCTACCACTTGTCTAATTAGTAGGGCTGGCTGTTCAGTTCGGTCGCCACCACTCGTTTTAATTAGATGCAACCAGACCTGTCGGGGAAAACGGGAGGTGGAGGGAGAGGCGGGGTGGGCGCTAAGTCATATAATAAAAATGAATAGCTTAGATTTCGAAACCATGGACCTCAAGCAGTGTAGCAGCAGCAGCAACAGATATGAAACGGTGCAAAACGCGCGCCGCGTAGATTGTGAAATGAACTGAACCGAATCAAATGACCGACGGCGTGGCGCGCAGAATCTAGAAAGCACCAATTATTGACGTCGCCACACGGAATCACAGATGTTTAGCGGGTCGTCGCAGACTAATCTGCTGTACGGAGCAATCTACTGCCAGTTCACTGGTGGCGGCAACACGTGGCACACGAGGCGTAGTGGATTAAGCTAAAGACACTCTTATCTTGACCCCCCCCCTGCCCATCTCATCGGCCTCTCCGAGAAGTGAACGAACTTTTCGGCTGGAGTGTAGTGGAGCGTACAGCACGTCAGCTGCTGTTGTTGCCCCAGTGCTCCGAAGAAGCCTCGTCATCGGCCGACGACGTAGGAACGAGACAGACAGTCAGACAGACAGACGGGTGTGTCTCTCGGCTCGAAGCTATAGGGAGAGTAAGGGGAGACTGGCGAAGAGACGAAGGCTAGAACGCCGACACGGTCTGTGCCGGTGTTTGTTGTTTCGCTTGAATGACATTAATAAGGAGGCGACACTTTCATTTTATTTTCATCGTTGTGTTGTGTCGTCGGGTGTCAGTTGTCAGCAAGCCAATTTCATCAGCTATCTACTGCTAGCAGCACTACAGCGACCCCCAATATTATTACTTCAAGTACTCTGCTGCGTGATCTCTGTAACTGTGATTCCATTAAGGCAATCGTGACAGCCGACAAGCGCCCACATTGAAGTGAATCCAGAGTGGGGGGCGTGGGTGCATACTTCTCTACGGGCAGTCGACCAGAGACGAAGACAATTCATACCAGTGTGACGAATGAATAATTCCAGACAGGAGAATAAACGTTATGCTTAGTCGAGTTTTTATCGTCGTCGTCCTCGTTTTTTTGGAGCTAATCGTCGCTTGAAACATCAGTTGATATTTTACACTCACTCACACTCGTGAGTGCACTGGCTCACTGATCTGGTGGCTCAGTTGACTTGGTGTGCAGAAGTGTATTCGCGTCATTCTGCGAATTCACGGTTGAGCCGTGAGAAAAGAGCTTTTCGAGATAGGAAAGGCTAAGGGAATAGCACCAAGACTAACTTAAATATAATACTTTTTCGTCGTTTGCCATATTAAAAACATGTTTGCTACGTGCTCTAGTGACTTGCAAACTGTCATTGCTCTTTCTAGCTTCACCTAGTTGGAACACAATTTGCGCTAGGGTGCTAATTGAACATGTGGCTTCCCCTGCACCCTGCTGCAAATGAGCTGTAAGGTCAACGTCTCGATCTTAGGACACTTCAGAATGCTATATGTGTACATACATGCTTGACAAATATACCGATCTTTGAGTTTGTTTAGACCTTTTGAAGACCTGCACTACCTTCTTGTAGTGCAGTGAGATATATTTAATTGAACCTAGCTACTATTTAGTGGATTATTCGAGGAAAACGTCCTCCATATATGTACATTACGTGTCAGTTTGGATGAGCTTCAATTTAACGCATTAAGGCTATTTCTACATTTTACCGTCCAGCCGACGTTCGTTAATATTGACCTAATGTTCGATTCAGCTTCGTGCCTTATCCGCACAGTCTGGTTATCCACAACAGCAGAGTACTCACGTTAGCTATCTAGAGCTGAATAAGTAAATCTATTAAGATAACGCAAATGCATTCTACAACGAACACGATACTCTTCAGACTAAAACACGTATGATACAATTTGGATAAAAATAGTAGTTTAGGCAAATCTTCAAAGTCAGGATAAGAGTCATCTAACTCTCTCTTCTAGAGAAGAAGTCTTTTTTCCCCTTTTTTGTAGAGGACTAGCTGGAAAATGCGGTTGCACACACGGACACTACAGCAGAAAGAACCTTGCAAATGTGGGCCGGTAGTGTGGGGCTCCAACCCACTAAAAACCAGTCATGTCCTCGTCCCTTAACTGTCTGGTAACTACTTAAGCATGCATCAAATAGTCAAAGGGGGCAAGTCTTCTTACTCTTGACGAAAGCTGTCCTCGGGAGCCGCAGGGAAGCGCAAAATTCGCGGGTCGTTGGCCGCCGTCTTAGCTTGTAAAATCTTGGTAAAAACCGCTGTTGTCAGGTTCCGGTGTTCCAGGGATTCTGTCATCTTCAGAACAACGTCGCCTAGGTTAAAAATGTGCGTGATGATTTAAGTCCTTAAGGGGTGACGCTGTTCCGCCTATGCGGCGCACGCCAAAGCTGTGTACTCTGGAGTGTCCTCGAGTCTATCGCCGCAGTGCAGGCACGTGGGGCTGAGGGCCTTTCCGATCCTGAATAGGTACTACTGAAAGTCGCCGTGCCCAGTCAAAATCTGGGTGGTGTGAAAGGTGAGCTCCCCACCGTGCCGGTACAGCCAGTCCTTGATGTTAGGGACCAGCTTGCGGAGACTGGCACCTGGGTCCCCCTCCGCCAGGCCATCCCACTCCCCCTGCCATAGCTGCAATGCTTGTTGCCGTGCCTCTTCCTTCTTAAGGCTCTCGCCCCACCACAGGCGGCGGCGCTCTTCTGCCTTCAGGTCCCATGGAATTGTGCCCGCGAGCACGAGCGCGGCCGCTGTGCTAACCGTGCGGTACGCCAGGATGACCCGCTGTTTGTCTTGGTCTTCAGAGCGTTGGTAGGCCAGGCTGGAGACCCGTATAGGGCAACTGACTCGGCCACGGACATAATAATCCTTCTTCATGTTTGTTTAGGGCCGTAGGTGTTTGGCATAAGGCGCGCGAAGCTACTGGCGATCTTCAGTGCCCCCTCCGACGCCCGCCGTAGGTGTTCAGTACCTCGGAGGCCCCGCCTTAGGAAGACGCCGAGGTACTTTGTAGTATTGACTACAGCAATCTCCTGATCTTCCAGGACAAGGTGCAGCGGGCCAAGCGCATACGACCCACCAGGAGAATCGCTTCGCTTTTAGCGGGGGCCAGGGTAAGCCCCGTCTTTTGCATCCAGTGGGCAATGTCGAAGAGGGCTTCGTTCGCACGCGCCTCAAGCTGGCCCATTGTCCAGGCCTGGACGGTGAGAACCAGGCCATCAGCATAGGCAAGGAGTTCGACCCCGGGTGGGAGATCCCGCAGCACGTCATTGTACGTGATGTTCCATACACAAAACCCATATTGGGCCTCGGAAAGGAGGCCGTTCTCCTTCGCAAACTCTCGGAGTCGTGCCTCAACGATGGACTCGAAGGCCTCGGTCAGGGAGCCGAGCAGGCATATGGGCCGGTACGAGCCGGGGCCCTTAGTTATTAGCACGAGGTCCGCAGCCTTCCATGCGATAGGGAACAAGCCCATTCGAAGCATCTCCGTCGCCGCTGCGGCCACCGCTTCTGGGTATTCCTTCAGCAGTAGCTTAACCGCAAAGACGGGGATCCCGTCTAGGCCCGGTGCCTTTCCCGGCTTGAGGCGTTCTCCCGCTGCAGCAGACACAAGTAAAAGCCTGTCACTGCTCAGACCATGTGCCCTAAAAAACGCGTGACTATCTGATTACTGGCATACCCTAACATTAGGTTTCCTAATACAGCCAATAATAATGATGCTTTACCAAAGAGTAAAGCATCATTAGATGGAATATTAAAAGGTAAAGCATCATAGGTGGGATATGGCCAGGAAGTCTTGGGCGCGCGTCAAACTCGAACCGGGCTTGTATCAAAACGGTGTCATCAGAACGCATTATAAAACCTTGCGGAATGTGATAAGCCTAGTACTTAAAATATAAGTTGCATTCTAGAAGGACTTATATTTGCTATTACCTAAATCGGCATGATTGATTGGCGATTAGGCGTAAACTTAACGGAATATTTCTCATTAGGTAACTAAAATAATTAAAAGCAGAAAGTCCTCTCGGCATATTTGCACGACTTCTCCCTCCACTCAGGAGTTCTGCTCTATGATGAAAATGCATTTAACACTGCAAAATATATTGAACGTGATTTGATCCAGAAATTATGTTTTTTTTTTCTAATTGTTATTTTATTCTGATTGAAAATGCTATATTTAAGGACTCTGCTAACAACGCACTGAATTACAACATTCACTTATATTCGATTCAACTTTATATTCATTTAAAAAACAATAACAGACTAGGGCGGTCGAAAGGATCAATTTTGATACACTGGCCGACGTGATATCTGTTACAAATAGCCTTACATAGTATGCAAATACAAGTTATGTCCGGTTCGTGAAATCCCTGTTAGAAATCACGCAAACAACATGATTTCTCTTTTGCAAACAGCATGATCTATTTGACCTATTACTAAGTGAAAACTTAGTAATAGGTCAAACTGGTGTTAGTCATAGCTGGAGTTGTGAACAAAAGCGGGTCGACTTCCTTGACCTTCGCTTTATGGGATCTCCCCAACGAAAGGAAGCGTGTTGAGCAGTAAGTATACCAGATGGTTGCGGGTTGACGTATGAAGGCCTAGAACTAATTTCGGAAATGTCGGTTTGACTCAATCGATTAATGCCATGTTCCGAGAGAAAAGCTTCTCCCAGATTATCTGGATCCCGTAAGAAGCTGATGGTGCAATCTTCAGGTTAAGGAGTTCGAAAGCTGTCCCCACTGATAGCTTCTGCGCAGATTTAATTGTAGTGGCTGCGACTATTGCTTTTCTAGCTCTTACCTCGATATGCACAGAGAATGACCTTCTAGTAGTTGAATGTGTTAGGCCAGGTAAGTACAAAATTACCTACCTGCAAGTTTTCATTCTCTAGACGAAACGCGTCGGACCGACAGAGTCTGCCCCCGTTCCGAGACTTCATGGTTACAGTTTTGGTCTTGCTGATTTAAAGTTCCACGTCGGTAACATAGTTGCTGAGTGTTGCAAGCGCTTGTTGTAAGTGAAATCTGCTGTCGCAATACATCACGAAGTCGTCTGCACACAGAATCAGGTTCACGGATTAATGTCGTTATTTAATGCGCGAGGGGAGGTCATTTATGAGGAGAGAAATTATCAGGGGACTTAGATTGTCTCGTTGAGCAAATCCTGTGAATACCTGCTCTCATTAATAAATTGCTCAATGAATAATATTCCGTTGTTGTGGCACAGCGGGTTTTGCTGTGAGCACTATTGTTCAGAACTCGTCAATTGCAAGCTTAGTGGAGTAGTTTTAGACCCATTTGCGGTTGCACGAGAAACCAAGCCCCAGATCAAGCTCAAATTGCATCTGATTAAATTGCTTTTACAATTGTCTTGTTGCGGTTAACTGGTAAAAGTATCTTGCCTCTTACATCTGCTTAGCATCATAAATACGATCAGAAATTGTTGTCAACGTCACCATTCTGTTATAAGGAGATAATACGCATATGTTTTCTTTGAATAGAAGGTGATTGCCCTATATATTTATATATACACATAGATAGAGTAAAATAAATTGTATATACTTTACTTAATCGAATGCGGACGCGTTTTACTTGTGCTCCTGGAAAACCCGATTCTGCCGCCAATTCGAGTTCAGCAAAATTTGGTATATTATTTATACATATTTGCAGCACAGTATTTGCATATATGCACAGTATTTGCAGCAACTTTTGGTATAGTAAAATTGTGTTAAATAAAAACTCTATAGACGTGCGACACAGGCTTAGGGGCCGTCCCGCAGGCCCCTAACCCGTTCAGGCTAGGCCATCTCTCAGCCGCATTTGAAACTTTAATTCGATTACGTAGCTACTTACGTTCTATTACTGCTTGTTTGCATTCTACTACAAACAGGCGCGTGGCCTATGCAACAGGGCCACCGATTAAGAATTCGGAGGTCTAAGTTCAACTCCCTTTCGTGTAATTGTTTTGTGAGTGCGACAGCTTTTTTATACAGTCGACACCGAAGAACGACAGCCCCCGGGCCCTAACCCCTTTGTTGCCCAATGCTCGCATTTGTTGCCCCGCTCTGGATATCACCAGACAATGCAAGGGCGCAGCACGGAGCAGTGCAGCGCTCAATAGAACAAAAGTCCAACGTTTACTGTTACCATCGGATGAACTGAAGGCTACCCATCCACTGAGTCTCCCGCCGTTCTCGGACAATTCACTCCAAAGACGAAAATTAGTGTGACTTTAGGCGTCAAGAGAGACACAGGCTACTACACACTGCCCAGTAGACTGCTCGAGACGAAGCGGATGACAATAACGATACTATTTGTGAATTGACAAGTCACATTTCCCTTAAACAGAAGCGCTTGCGACACGAGAACTGAAACAGTCAAACATGTTTAATATTAGATATTACATATTAACGCCGATACGGTGGTAAACTAACTTTCGCCTGCAATTCGCCAAAAGTAACATGCCGGTTAACTTCAATGAAGGATCACTGTTACCTTTATGCAACGCAATTTACATATTTTCCTCAGAAAGTAGAATTTCAGACCACAATTTAAGCATCGCCGTTTGGACCACTAACATAGAGTCGGCGAGCTTTTTGTTAAACATAAACGAGATGCAGGTACATGCCTCATGCTTGATTCGAGGCCAGATTTTTAGGTTATAGCTTCGCGCTCTCGAAGACGAACT
>QVRM01000663.1:0-166247 GCA_003439945.1 Dermanyssus gallinae | reverse complement strand
ATGATCTCGAGCAAACTGACATTACGTTTGTTGAGGAGCTGTAGTCAGTTGTGGACCTTTTTTAAAAGTGCAAGTCCATCGACAAAGGATGGATATATTGTGTGTAAACAAACGTATTTCACATGTTTCTGCCTAAATATACTAAATAAGGCCAGGACTGTGGTATCTATAGCGGGCCTGCAGGGCCTAACATTCATGGTATACGGTCTTCAGTACGCGTGTTAACAACTATAACGTGAGCACTACGGAGCTGCGGTTGTAACTCAACAGCAAAAATTAACTACGTCGAGATCGCAAATGAGCCGTTTTTTCAGTTCACTGCTTTATAGGTTTGAGAATAGGATGTGCCGCTTCAACATTTTGACCGTGTTTTGAAGCTAATCGTCATTTGAATCATGTAGTTATTTTTAATATGTTAAAGTTACTATTGTGAGTACGTCTAAATATGCCTAAAGTAAAATGTGGTGGGAAATGCAAGTTTTTTGTACCAATGTATACACGCGATTTGTGCCCGACTGATACTCAGCTCAAAACGGATTTCACTATACACAAAGGGCTGTATATGTCATTGCCGATATATTACGGCTATCTGTATGTCAATAGTGTGAAACGGTTCCAGCGAAGGCCACCTATTGTGAAATCATATTGAAAAATTGGTTTGCATCGAAGACCGGTAGCCGGATGTCATATGCAGCATGCCCGTCGAGAAGATGCATTGCTTTCACGGCGTGTGTTGTACACCATAGACATTCCACAGATCCTAGACCTAGGTACTACTACTACTACGTGTTGTTGCGTCACGCCGCTATGTGGCCACTGTTGAGACAGCGGTACTGCTGTAAATCATCTGATTAATGTTGAGACTGTGCGGACGAGACGGCTGACTAATCTACTACTTGTTCGTGCTCGGTGTCTGTTTGTTTGGTGTGTTTCTTTTACGTGCTTCGTGTTTCGACATATGACAGGGAGACCCGCCGGCACACAGTGAGATGGAAAGCCTGCTCGTCCGGCATCGCTACCTATCGCAGTGCCAGGCTTCACCGCCGGCCGGCATTTGCGGTAGCCCGCAGGGCCTCGGTTTGTCCGGACGCCTCACACGCTCGATGTCCTGTCCTTCGACGCCGCAGCTCAGCCAGCAGGCCGACGAGTCCGCTGGCTCCCTGTCCGAGGCGACAAGCAGCAGCAACGAGGACCTTAGCTCAAAATGTCTTTCGCTTAGTCTCTGGCCTCACAGCCCGGAACCGAGGAAGAACAAAGGTTAGACTCAAATAAATCGATCCCCACATATCAAAAGAGAGATCCCTGCGTATATCCCTACATTGTCGAACACGACTTTAGAAGAGGCGACTTAATTACTTAAGTCTTACGATTTAAGTACGAGAACGCAATGACGATAGATGCATTTAGACGATATCGTGCCACAAGCAACTTAGCTTATTTACGAGCGTCTAAAATGTGGTTGTCAGAGCGTTAAAAAAATATTCAGTCAAAATAAGTTTTAGTCAGCTCAGTTTATAACAGATTCATTTGATTAGTCGCATATAAGAAATACGTTGTAAAATTATGATTTCAGCCTGTGTAGCCTGACGGAGGTGATGATATGATATGACGTTTATTCATTCTTAATTGTAGTTTCTCATTTGTGTTACAACTTCATATAGCCACAGGCTAGTGCGAAGCATATGTACAAGTTACAGTAAGATTTTATACATTATCACCGTAGTATCTCGTGTTATTGCAATTATTTATGATAATATGAACAATAATAATATTCATACATCTGCAAATTTCTGATTGAGCCATTTATAGAGTCAGCTAAGCTAGTTAGTTATCTTAGAGAGGTGACAGAAGGTGCCAGTGCAATACCTTGTGCGAACTGTGTCGTTGCCTAGATCCTGATGCCATCGAGGAGAAGAGCCCTGCCGAAATCCTCGAAGAACACATGCGGGCATGTGCTGCCCAGGTCCTTCGTGAGTTAGAACTGCAGCAGCAGCAACAACAACCACAACAGCAGCAGCAACAACAACAGCAACAGCAACCGCCGCCTTCGCAGCAAACCCAGTTCCAACAGCAACAACAGCAGCAGACAACTGTTTCTGGTGCTTCTCAGGGAGGAAGCGCTGGTAGTGGCGCCGCTGCTGGGTCACTGCACCGAAGCTACGACAAAGATCAATTAAGTGCAAAGGATCATCAACCAACCATAGCTGAACTGCAAAAGGTAACATTTGATGCTACAACACTGACATGCGTTTCATTATGCTGCTTCGAAACTGGCATGAATGACCAATGATGATTATTTTTGTTAGTACGTATATAAGAATATATATATATATATATATGTTCAGCATTTTGTACCCATTTACCGCAAATGTTCTAACAAAAACGAAATGACCCAATCATACCACTTCTGAAGCAGCTTATCATACTATACTACGCACTCTTTTCGCTAATGCCTTATGTAGTGCTCCGGGATCGTTAAATACGGTTTTAGTAACTACTGCAAAACTACGGTTTAATATATATATATATATATATATATATAGGGCTACAAAAAAGTTTTTTCGGTTTTGTCCGTAAAGAATCATAAAATTCGAAAAAACTTTTTTGTAGACCCAATATATATATATATATATATATATATATATATATATATATATATATATATATATATATATATATATATATATATATACAGGGTGTGACTAAACAAATTTTATAGCGATACATAAAATTGTAGAGCTCGTTAAAACGAATATTTTTTCCAATGGAACATGTGCTCTGAGAAGTCTTGTTTCGGAGTCACAGTGAAATTACTACAATTTGTGACACTGGTGTTTTTGCCCGACATAGGAGCACAAAATGTGCTGTTGCGAGACAACCAGTCTTCCTAGACAGAAACTAAGCACACCGTCGTGTTCGTGATAAAATTCTGCTCCATCTGATGAATATGCAAGGCCGGTCAGAAGACGCGACATGGTCGCTTAGAAGAAAATTCGCCAAAAATGAAGTTCTTCATTAGCGTTCACGCCAAATACTTTAGAATCATAACCCTACAACCACTCACAGCGCTCAAAGCGGACATATTCAGCCAATGGCGATCATTTTGGTACCAAACATATGTCAATGCGAGCTGTGGTTGCGGAGTAATTACGAGTTTTCGGCGGGATGTCCAGATTGAGTGCATGTAAAATGACTGTGTGGCGACGTTCACTACCGCCGACGTGTCGCGCGACAGCCGCAGCGCGTCATTTTTCATGCACTTAATCTAGACATCCCGCCGAAAACTCGTAATTACTCCGCAACCACAGCTCGCATTGACATATGTTTGGTACCAAAATGATCGCCATGAATTGCGCATTGGCTGAATATGTCCGCTTTGAGCGCTGTGAGTGGTTGTAGGGTTATGATTCTAAAGTATTTGGCGTGAACGCTAATGAAGAACTTCATTTTTGGCGAATTTTCTTCTAAGCGACCATGTCGCGTCTTCTGACCGGCCTTGCATATTTATCAGATGGAGCAGAATTTTATCACGAACACGACGGTGCACACCAGTGTCACAAATTGTAGTAATTTCGCTGTAACTCCGAAACAAGACTTCTCAGAGCACATGTTCCATTGAAAAAAATATTCGTTTTAACGAGCTCTACAATTTTATGTATCGCTATAAAATTCTTTCAGTCACACCCTGTATGTGTGTGTTCGAGAAGCATATGGGCAGAGCCACCTTAAATAGCATTTCAAGTGGCGGTGCGGGGTGGGTAGCCGATGCACAAAATGTCCCTGATTTCTGGTGTACTCGATCGCAGATTAAATCGAGGGTGTGATGACCTATTTATTGTGTTCGATGATATCAGGAGTGTATAAGTAACTCATGAGAAAAAGATAACACACTTCGGGGTACGTGAGTTCTGTGTTCTTAATCAATCGTGACCGTCTTCGGCCGGACATACAGTATATGGGTGAACAGGTTGGGGTTGGTAATAATAACTTGACTTTTGCAGGAACTGACTTTCACCCGTGCCCATGCAACCATGCTTTACGTCGAGCTGCTTTACGATCGACACCGGAAAGAGATCCACATCGAACGAAATCGACGGCTTTTGGAAAAAGCGAAGAGAATCATACAGCTTGAAGAACAGAATGCCGCTATGGTATGTACCATTTACAGCTGGAGCTTATGAAAGATAATAATCGCACAGATCTAATAGCGTATACTATGCGAAGAAGGGGAGTGAGAAAACTCGGAGGGCAGTTATTAAGAGTCCGTTTTTCCAACGTATCCACTGAATATATGTGCAGATTAATATTCTAGACTGTATAAATGTACTTTTCTACTGGGGACTTTTAGTCTGGTCAAGTCCGGGACGTACGGGAGGAACTGAAGTTGAAGACATCGAAGATCGCGGAGCTACAGCGGAATCTGGACGAGAAAGACCGCGCTACGGAGGTCGAAGTTAGAACTGTTCTCGAAAGGGCACGCGCTCAAGAAGAGGAGATGAAGCGTATTAAGCTCGAGAATAGTCAGGTTGCCCTGTCCAACGTAACGCATAAGACCCACATTGATGAGATCACCGCTGTAAGTTTTTGTTATTTTGGTTAACTTTGCCTTGTTATATATATATATATATATATATATATAACAAGGCGTGTACCCCCGTGTTAGTTCGAACCCGTGGGATGAAAACGGCGATTGCCATGGCATTTCCACCCTATCAATTCGTAGATCGCCTTTTCTCTGTAGACCAACTATTTCGCTTTTCCATCTTCTTGAAAAGAATTCTGACTCACAGAGGTAATATTATTCATATAATAATAGCATAAAATAATTGCTTAAGGTTAATAAGCCTAATTTTTGATCAATGTATCTTTGTCCCCTGATCCTGTCGTACCGTAGTTTAAGTGCGATTTAATGTGTCTACTTGCCTACATTAGTTTGTTACCTATTAACTCTTATTTTGTCGTCTGTTGATTTTAATGTATCTTCCTGAAATAAAGACAGATAAGCACGCAACAATATACGGGATGATTGACAGCTGCTGCTGTGTACTTGATCACTCATGAATAAGCATATTTTGTTAACTTCTACTGAGATAAGTATGTTAGCATGACGTCGGTAAATGAGGCGCTGTCAGCAGTAGCTATCGAGCTAACAAACGTGGGCACAACAGGCAACCGAATGAATTGTTAACAATGTCGTCATTATCATATGTACATATCTATTTGAAATTACAGCAAGTAAATGAGCTCGGCGCAAAGCTGCATGACGCTCAGCTCAACCTCGAGAGTCTTCAAGTGAAGGCGGAGGAGCTGACGGTATACCAGGATAAGTGTGCCCGGTTAGAGAAAGAACTAATTGTCCTGCAGGAAATGTACAGGAGAATAGAGGAAATTAATCGTCGAGGCACGCATGATGTTGGCCAGCTGCACAGCCGGGATGAATTAGCCAAGGAACTTAAACGTAAGATGCTCACTTGTTTATCACCACGTTTTTATTGCATGTTGTTTTAGATAAATATCGCGGGATTGGTTCCGACAGGGATGTTCAAGGGGTAGATACTGAGTATAGGTTCTTTGTGTAACACAGTTATCTTTCGCTCTCTCTCTCTCTATATATATATATATATATATATATATATATAAATGAGGAAAGATCGGTAAGTTCTGGTACTATGCATTTTGGCGTCAGACCAAGACCACCAAGTTTTTCTGGTTTATTTTGCTCAGAAGTGCCATTCATCAGCTACACACAGGCCAAACGTCTTGGTTGAGTTTGGTTCAGAGAAGTGAAGAGGAGGGCCAGGCTTGGCGATTTTTAGGGAGCGGAATATGCAATCAATCTGCATGATTTATGTGTTAGAAACCAAATATGTTGGTGGAAAATGGTGGAAATTAAGAACAGTTACGAACTTGCTTATGATGATCAAGTAGTGTCCTGTAACACGTGACACCGTCGATTTCGCGACGGACATGAAGAGACCGAAGATGACCCCCGTTCGTGCAAGCATTTGACGTAAATAACAGAAGACAACGTTGAAAAAGTGTATAATGCCGTACTTTTCAATCGCCGATCTATTGATCTATCGACGATCAGAGAAATAGCTGAGGAACTGAAGATATCTAAAGGATCAGTTGAACCTTCAGGCGGTAGCAGATGACGCTGAATTGCTTTAGAGAGTGATTACAGGATACGAATCATGGGTATTTAGTTACGACATCTAGACCAAAGCCCAATACTCCCAGTGATCCTTCCAAGAAGAGAGTGGATCAAAGAAATTCAGACAAAACGCACCCAACACCAAGATCATTTTAACTGGAATTATCTTCCACGATTTTTACCATCCGGTACTACGATCAACAAGGCATACTACCGCAAACAACTATTGGATCCCCAATCGCGACAATGCACCGGCGCACCACATCGTTACTGATTTCAAATTACTTTATGAAACATTCCGTGCGACTTTTTCCTGTTTTCTCGGCTAAACAAATTGAAGGGACAAAGTTTCGAGACTATAATGAAAGAAAAAAAAAATTGCTTGAATTAAATAAATATTTATTTTATGTATCGAAATTTTTGATCCGTTTTCATATATATATATATATATATATAGTTTACTTTAATTATCGTTGATGCCCATATATATATATATATATATATATTGTAGTATTAAGCTGGTACTTTATGGATCTTATACCGGTTCAGTAGTAAGACGCGTTTTGTGTGGGTATTGCGTGGTATTGTGTAGAAAGGTTCGGCAAGACACATTCTTATTTGGCATGTATGTATAGAGTTCGAGGTGAAGCAATACAATTGCTGGGCTTAGGAGGTGGGGAGAAACACTGATCTAAGCGGGCTTGCGAGTTCCACATCAGTCGCTCGCTGCTAACTGGCGCGGCCTCGCATGCGCATCAAGCATTCCTGACACCTCCTAGATTAAAAGTATATATATATATATATATATATATATATATATGAAAAAGGAATACATCTACGTTTATATATATATATTAACTCGAAGATGGGTTTTGCGCTGGAATCTATACTCAACTTGAAGTTGCAAGACGATTCCCTAGTTCAGGCCTTCTTACCCGTAGCCAAGGGTGGACTGGGCTTGCCTGAAGCAAAATCGCTTTCAGTCGCAGCACACATCGCCTCCCTGCATTCGGCGACTAGTGGCGTTGGGTCTATTCTGGACCCCCAGGCGGTTGCGAACTTCCAGGCCACGGTTGAACAGACCCAGGACGACGCCATTGCATTCTGCGGGTCTCAACCAGAGACTCCTTCTCTTCAGCGCGCGTGGTCAGAGCTGGCAAATGACGGTCGTTTGAGCGGACTATGGGAACGAACAACCACGGCCGCTAGCAAAGCGAGGCTACATGCAGTCTCCTCGCCCGGTGCAGGTGCATGGCTGCACGCCGTCCCGAGCCCTCAGCTGGGTACCCTTCTAGACGATGAGTCTACACGAATACTTGTCGGGTTGAGGTTAGGAGCAGAGCTAGTCTCTCCACACCACTGCAAATGCGGTGACGAGGCCGACTCCCTAGGCCACCATGGGCTTTCCTGTCCGCAGAGTTCAGGCAGAATTGCACGCCACTCGGCCTTGAACGAAACGTTTAGCAGAGCGCTGCGATCGGCAGGGTACCCATGCATCTTGGAGCCCCCTGGTTTAGTTCGAGACGATGGAAAGAGACCTGATGGCATGACCCTGACTCCCTTTGAGCAGGGCCAAATGCTGGTGTGGGATGCAACCGTAACCGACTCTTTAGCCCCTTCAGTGGTCGGTGCGGGCGCAGTTCGCCCCGGACACGCGGTAGCCCTAGCGGAAGCAGCCAAGTGCAGAAAGTATTCAGGCGTCTCTTACCCACACTTGTTCTCACCCCTTGCGTTTGAGACCTTGCACATGTTCTTACATCACAATTGTATATCTTATACACATAAATAAATGATTATATATATATATATATATATATATATATATATATATATATACCTGTGTATTACCATTTCCACGTTGCCAATGTTACGTGAGCTTCAAAGACAATTATTCATTATTCGGCCGTGTAGAGTGCAGGTCTCGGCTCGAGTGTCGAAAACAGGAGATCGACGCGGCTATGGAGCGTCAGAAGGAGCTGGCTGCGCGAGCCGATAAAGCAGAGCGGGCGCTAGCCGAAACGCACCGTATGCTGCTGCGCGCCGAAGCAAACGCGGTCGAGCAGATCCGGGCGAAAGATGAGCGAATCACGGCTTTACGTCGAAGTCATGAAGGCTTGACGAGCGCCATCCTTCAGCTGCACGGCAAGTTTGACGAGGCGGGTGCCATCGAACGACAACACGACCTATTGCAACAGCAACAACCGCAGCAGCAGCATACTGAGCATCTCGAACAGCAGTCAGAACTTGGACATCAGCAGCAGCAACAGCAACAACAACAACAGTCAAGTACGTAGGTTGTTATTGTGTACGTTGTAGACATATATGCAGTTTAACACTTCAGCGACCGTCCCACCAGGCAAGAAAGTGCAAAGGTCGCCCATGCGTCTGGCAGCTTGCTGCATGGTATTTAGCGCATATCTGTGAGCAGAACCGGCAACGACATTGATCGCCAATTTGGTGAAATCCTTGAGTCGAATGTGATGATAGCCATGTACAATGTACCTGGTGTACACGTGCCGGCTAGTGTGTGCCATAATGATGATTGTATTGTAATTATGTACCATCTTGAAACGCAAAGTTATTGCGAAATAAACAAGATGTATGTATATATGCAGTTTATATGATCACGCGGTCGGGCTACTCTAATACGCTGCCTCTGATCTTCTTTTATATATACATATGTATATTACGTGGGCAAACAATAACTTATTTGTTATTTGATTCCAGGAGCCGATGAAGTGGAGAACATTCGTAATGGGCGTGGTGATGACGATGAGAGTTCAGTAAGATAGATCGGAAGTAAGATGGTCGATCTAGGCTGGACGAAGAATCGTGACCACGCGGAGGGACCTTGACATGAATTTAATATGTCAGAGGCTGAGCGATACTATGCCATACAAATAGTAACAATAATTAAATAAATAATTGTTGGTTTTCTTAAATAGCTGTGCTAGTCATCGTTTTCGGGGGCAGGTGTTGTCTTTTTGGGTTTGCTGGGATTGTTCTGCAATGTAGAACATTCTGCATTCAATTATCGTAATTATCCTTCCGATTGTATACGACTTATTAAGACAGAATAGTTCGTTCTGTTGTTTTTAGTAACCAACAAGACGCCTTGTTGTTTTCAGTAAACATGATCAGTTTAGTGCATACAAAACCACGCGAACGGAAAACTTGGTTCTCCAAAATTCCATATATTTGTGATTCATATCTGATTTCTGATTTCATATATGTAAACCACGTCAGACTATCTACGAATTTTCTGTCCTACCAATGTCGACATGGACGAGTGCAGCCGTAGCTATTTATGGAGGGTGTCATTGAATCAGTCAAAGTTTCCTCGTTGGTTCGACCCTCGTTGTTGCTCGAATTTTCTGCGAACTGCAACTGCGATTGATAATCGATGATAAACCATACCCCGGAGATTCAGCGGCAAGGCTGCCACAAGGACTGCTGGGGGAACCCTAGATATCTCAACATAACAAGCCCAGTGACGTGGTGCATTTGCGTGCGCCTTTCGATCGGAGGAAACGCATAGGTGCACGGGTTCGATCCCCACCGTTGCACATTTGTTTTTATGGGGGTTTGTGTTCCGGTGCAATGCCAAAGGAAATCTGTCGACGGTAAATTTTAGCTGAGAGTTAGCCCGAAACAGTTTGGATATCTCAACATGTCCGGGCCTCGGTGAATTGGAGATCTGCCCGTAAGAAACGAAAGATGGTCTGTAATTAAAAACAATATTTTTTAAATGTTAAATTCAAGGCCTCCTCTTACACCAGTGGTCTCCCTTAATCCACATAGAGCCCGCGGGAAAATATAGATGATGGCTAAATATCTGAAGTTCCAGCCGGTGCGCACGATAGCTCGTGTTGCCGCTTGTCTTCAACCAATGTCCCGCAGTAGCAAGTCTAGGGTTCGATAATGCAGATCCCCAGCGTGAGCCTAGCGACTATTTGAATGCTTGCGTCATGAAGCAGGCTGCCGTTCCGGAGTAGTTTCTGGAACGGAGTTCGAATCGTTTTCTTCCACGCTCTCAAGTGGCAGCCACTCACATTTTAAATTAGTGATCTACATAGTAATAGACGCCTATCTAACATAACCGTTTCAGACGTACAATACTACGACGTTGCGTGTCAAGCAACCTAGCCATATGGCTTGTGTCTATATAAAAAGCATTTTTCCAAACACTAACGACACGTGCAGTTTTATGCACTGTCTAGTGAAGTGGCTGTGAGTAGAGCACAAAAGACCCGATTGCTCTGGTTTGGGGTTTCGAGCTCCTGTCGTATTCAGTTGTACAATCCATGATATTTATATAGTTGTTTTTAATAACGTTTGGCGCTTGGGTTGTTACACACCATTGTCTACGTGCTACGATATATTTGTATAATAATAGCCTCTGCCGAGGGCCTCTTGACTGCCGAGCGCCTATTAAGGCGCGGTCAGACATTATTCCCGTGGATTATTCGATAATTATCGAATATTGCTTTTTATTTAGTTTAGAAACCCTGCTAATTTTGTGAGAATAACTAGTTATTTGTAGCTAGGGGTGTTCAACTGTGTTTCACAGGGGTGCCTAGAGCCCTTGCCTCTCGAGGACACGCGGCTTGTGTCGTGCGGATCATGTGACTCACAGGAGCCCAACTTGGTCCTAATGAAGAAACTTTGTATCTACTACAGTGGAATGTAGTGAATAAGTTGGCATCACACACGAAGCTCCAACGAAGAGTCGCCGGTGATGAAGCCGGTGATGATCGAGTACGTGGTTGACCTGATCTGAATTACGGAGAGGTCTGGGAACAATCCGAATTACGGAGAGGTCTGGGAACGCGTCGCGCAATCCATGTGATTCAATCAGAGATAGAATGAGCTGTGCCGAAACCCGAAGGCCATATAAGGCAAAATGTCTTGGGCTTTGAAGCCGCGTCTTCTTCACTTTTCTGCTTGCCGGTTTTGTCGACTATATTCGAGAGGAGTACCAGAAAGCCGTAGTTGTGATGTATGCAGATGACATAGTGGTCGCTCATCACGACCTGGGCGCCATCAACAGCATCACTTCTCTGGCAGAGGTGTTCCTTGTCTCAAAGTGTAAATAAACGCCATGGAGACCAAGGCTGTGAAGAATCACATGAGGAGGTCGATTGGCTGCCAATGTCGTTCCACTTTAAGATTGTTCCAGGGATGATGTACGGTCTTGACAGGGTATGGAGACTGGTAGACAATGCACATGAAGCGAGTACTTTGCTTGTTAATGCGGCTAAGGAACCGCTTTGTGTATCCAATGTCAGGCTGTGCACCGCTTGATGAGATAATCCAATTAAGGCTGACGACGCCGAGTACAGTTTCATTTGAAAGCTTTATCTCGGCATGGGCAAATAAAGTTGGACAAGTCTGACGAGAGGTTGGAGACCTGGATATTTTCAGTGCCTCTCACCTCTGGTCTGGCCTTGCATGTGACAATCGCCACTTCTAAACTAGATACTTAGTTCATGGCTATCATCACCTCGTGTGTTTGAATACGAACTTCCACGAGGACCACACGGATTGTGTCTGTCAACTGTGCTCTCAGCCGGGTACAAAGTATCATGCGTCTGCCTGCCTGGCCCGTGAAAAGAGGTCACTGCACTGCCTTTCTCAAATAACATGGCGAGAGCACCTAGACAACTGTAAGTTATAAGTGTCAATCTTATATGTTATACTTAATGCGAGTGAAATAAATGTAATGATGAAAACTATGGATTACCAATAAACAAATAGTAAGAAAAACAGCATACCCTGTTAATATTCGCATTTGGCAACCCTGAACCATTAAGACTATAATTGTTTGGTTATTTTGCTGGGAATTAAAGTCAGTAGTTTTGTTGGCGATCTTATTTGGTAGAAGAATACTAATGAAATTGCCTCGACGATTTTGTTCTCGAACATAAACGCGCGTAATGCATATTTGTGCACGTTATATATATATATATATATATATATATATATATATAATATATATGAATGAATTGCATTGTAATTATGTACCATCTTGAAATGCAATGCTATTGCGAAATAAACATTATATATATATATATATATATATAACTCCGTTAAATTTGTAAAACGAAAAATTAAACGAACTTAAACTAACCGGATTTGAACCCCATATGATGTGGCGCAGGGTAAATGGGCGCGCTTGGGTTGTTACACACCATTGTCTACGTGCTACGATATATTTGTATAATGATATGCAATCATTATACAAATATCTATTTTTGTTTCGTGATATTATATTGCGGCAAATAATAATTGCACTCGGATTGCTATATTAATATTATTTTGAGCAAAACATAATAAATGATAAAAACGCAGCTTTCTCAGGAATTACCGAGCCACACTGAAAAACAATCTGCGGCATTCACCCATTACGCGTCATGTCGGTGTTTCCTTAATTTTCTGTTTTTTGCTTTACGTAACCTCGGGCTTCTCTGAGCTACCGGGTCAACACCGCCAATCTGACGTAGAATCCTAGAGTCAATCTTAACGGACCTTACCTTCTCAGCTCATATAAACAAAAACTAATCAGAGCAGCACTACACTTGTGAATATTCTGTTTTGCTGTTCCATTGTTAAGGAGCCTACGATGTATCTTCATTTGTACAAATCGATTCTGCTGTCCCAACATTTATACTATTCACTCGTATGACATCCACATTTGTGTAAATACGTACGTATAATGGTATACAAAGGACATTCGTAAAGAGACTCTGCGGAAGATGCGATCTCGAATCGAACGATCTTGTTTTACCGCCTTTAATGGACACACTCAGGAGCAATGACAAACGGGTTCTAGGTCAACTTGAGGGCGCGAACCTTATTGATCAGTTTATTAAACTGCGGCTGAACAATCGCCCTTTTAGCCGAAATCTTGCGTCACCCTTTATTTCGTGAATAAAGGAGCTTCTATTCTATTCAGAAAAGTAGGAAGTTTCGAGGCCTTTAAAATAGACATCCACGGCGGCGATGACTTCTTCATCTGACGAAAATTTCTTTCCACCGAGCCAGATCCTGATGTTTGGGAACAAGAAAAAGTAGCAGGTGGCCAGCTTAGGAGAACAACATGGATGGGGGCAATTTTGCCAGTAAAACTGTGGAAGCCTGAGCATTAGTGTTGCCAAAGAAAACAATGACTTTTGTCCTTAAGGTTGTCGAATTGCAGATAGTCTGTCGACGCCCCCTGAAAATATGCGCAGTCATGTGCCGTATTCTGAAAAAAATGTTTATTTACAATGTGGTCATAAATGACATTTTCAATTAGCACAAAGAACTTAAATATTCTCTTTTCGCTGCACTTAGAAGCCTAGGGACATTGGTTTTCTTTATTTCCTGTTTTGAGCCAGAAGCCAGTACGCACATAAAAACAGCATATATTCTGTGAACTCTATAACGCCTGGAGATAACAGCAGGGTTTGCGTATGCACTGACTTACAATTACAAACCAGACGTATTCGACGTTATGAAATAGCTACTACGTACGTTGCTATCTCTTTTATGCGAGAGTTATTTTTATTTCTAAAGAAAATCCTATTTCAATGCAGCCAAAAAACCGCATATATATTGACCAGTTCCGCCAAATCTTGTAGACAGTACGTGAAGCGATGAGAAGTACGGCGATGATAGACCTCAAAATGCAGCCAGGCCGAAGTCTGTCACTGTCAAGCAAGGGAGATAGTGCACCTGGGACCTGAGTTGAATAAAGGACAAATTCTATGCAGTGTGTGTTTGTTTACCTTAGACGACAGGTATCTCCAGTTTTTCGGGCAGCAAGAGGAGAAAATTGCTGAAATGCATCCAGGGTTTTACACCACACGACCTTGCTAAGCCCAAAGTGAAAGGAAATAGGTAGGACCAAAAAGCTTCAAGTTGAAGTTTGGCAGCCCATGATTATCACCATAGGCACTTTGTCGGTCTTACGGTTTCCAGAAGCTAGTTGACATATAAATTATGGCAGTGATACGCAGTCACCTCTCCATCAGAACTAGCACGGAGAATTAAAATGTTTACACTCTATTTTGTACGAATTGATGCAAAAATAAACTTTGCAGCTACGGACTCTTGTTGTCTTTGGTATTGCTGTTAGTTGGCCATCTGTGAGGTAACTGTTTCGCGTTCAAATATGGCGTACGTATTGTCCCCTTGTATGTGAAATCCGGTGTAGATTAGCTGCGGAACGCCCGGACACCTTGCCACCATATAAATTTGAGCTGATTTTATTTTAGTGCTGCTTTGACCACAAATGATTGGCTTAAATGTCATACGTTCACTTTAGGTTAGAGGTCCGAAGGTAAATGCCGTAAACATGGATTCTGTAACAAAATGTCTTAGGGCCGAGATGACCTGCAGAAGCTTACAATATGTATTGGAGATTGGGTTTCGGAGGGCGTATAGTCTGACGTTGTTGTTCCACGGTAAACCGACGATTCACTGGCAGTGCTGGCCGATTTCTCAGGGTTGTTGACCGATTCCTCAGGGTTGTTGGCCAAGAAGCGAGTTTCCAAACTTCCTCAACGGTGGGCAACGAGCCCGCGCAGATAAACTGCAATTTCACGGTGAACAAGTACAGTTGGTAGAAACCTTTTGGTATCTCGGGGTAATGTTCACGTCGCGAGGTACATCGCGGCAGCGGGTATCAGAAACCCAACGCAGTTATCCGTTCGGACAGCCATGACATTATTGACGCTCAAAGTGGCATCCGTGGCTGCTTACGGTATCCAAGTGATATGGAAACATCTTAGCACTACGGCAGTTGAATAGGGTGGAGCCAGCTTTCTTAAAGCGAACACTTGGCCTTCCGTCGAATTCGCGTAACAGATTAGTATACCTGCTTGCGGGTTCAATCTAATTTATTAATGAACTCGTAGACCGCTTTAATTTGTCGCAGACGGTCGCCCTGGAAACGTTTCGGCATGAATTTTCTCAAAAAATGACTAATTTCCAGAGAGTTTTATCTACCACCAGCTATGAATAACCAGGCCTGAAAGGACTCCCTCCGACCATGTCGTCATTGCACTACTCGCTATAGTGTTCACGGATTTCATTATCTACTCTGCCGGTCTGCTGGGTTTCATGAACCCAAAGAGGACTGCAAATGCCGTCGTCGTGGCGGTTCATGTCCCCTGTACCACCTACCCGATTTTACGGAATCCGTGTCGCTTTCTCAGCTTCAGCGAGAATACTCATAAACAATTCTTACCATATTTGTCATATATATTATATTCGTATTTACATACACAAACAGGGTTCATTTTAAATAAATGAATATATATTGGCAATACAATGTGTCGTAGACCAGATTTCAGCACGGCACTAAATTCGTTCACTTGTTCCTTGGGTAGCCTAGTAACGATAGAATAGAGTGTCTACATACAGTAACGAGTGAGAACAATGCTAATCCACTATGCATTATGATTTATTTAAAACTTGATATATGTTGGTACATTCCCACTTTAACAACTAGTCGGTGAGCGACCTGTTTTGCAATCAACAACCTAAAATGTGTCTTTTCCTCGCAATCGCCGCCTCACCGCGACATAACTATATTACAGTAGATATAAACACACTCTTGGCGTTCGCTTCGCGTTTATGGCATTTCACTACGTCGGCCCACACCACGCGCCCGGTTGGTTGGCGTTGGCCTTTGCTCGCGCTTCTCTGTTCAGTAATCTGTCAGCGGCTTTCTTGCGGCCGGAACTGTCCTTCAGACAACAGACAGGTCCAACTGACGCATGCGCCCCTACGAACCACCATCGGCCACGGGTTGAATACGCGTTACGTCAACGATTAACTCACACAAACGACTTGACAGACACTTGACCAGCGCTTCCGGCCTAGCCTACGCCTAATGACATCGTGCTCAGTGTGATAACAATGTCTCTTCATCTTGAACGATGTCGCCAAACAAAGCACACTCCAATTTTACTCCACCTACTACTCGTTTTATACGATGCGTCTGCGCAACGCAACAACACGGTAATATTACAGCAGGTCCAGAATGAATCGGATGGATCTATTCCAGGACCTCAAACGTCTACTAACTACTACAGTCAGTCGCAGACGCCCTGTCTACGCGTATTTCTTAGGACGTACGCAACGTAACCATCAAATAGGAATAGATCGTGAGCTAGAAAACTAAAGCTAGTTAAGCTAACAGAACGATAACGAAAACTGATCAAACGCCCAGAAGGCGATACCCGCAGTCCTAGATTCATTTTCACTGGCTGTTTCACTGTCATCTCATCGGCTGGCAATGTTACGCGGCGTGTTGCTGCCATTCTGTCGGAGATGTCGTTTCGTCGCCTGGGGTCGCTGCTAGTGTTGCCGCGGTCCGAATAGTAATGCCGTTCTTCTAATTGGTTCTTCTAGTTCCCGTTTCTATAATAGTTGTTCTCACGCGTGCGGCCTAGAGGAGTTTGCGAGCGGAGTCGCTCGTTGCAAACGCGTATAGTGCAGCTAGGCCGACGCCCACTGCACCACCCATGCCGCAGCGTTTCAAGCCGGACGTCGATTTGAATAGCATGCCTGTCAGACCGCCGGAAACCACTGAAAGTGTTGTCATCCCCGGGACGTCGTTCGGCACACAACACAAAACGAATCGAAAACAATTTCTCGTTAATTTTTCAATTTTTGATGCATAATATATATATATATATATATATATATATATATATACGCCCCTGATATAAAAGGGTAACATGTGTATTTAGGTATACATGCCAAGCAAAAAATAAATAAAATATATATATATATATATATATATGTGTGTGTGTGTGGCCAAACCCTATTTTGAAAGTAAAACAGGTGGCCTATTGACAAGTTTGGATACCTTGAAAAACAGTCTAGTGAAATTCTACTAAGTAATACACGGCAAGTGGACTGACAGGTTATTAAAACAAATAAATATGGTATATGCAAAAATTTGTAACGAATAAATAGCAAGCGCCCACTGAAATATCGACGTACCTGTGTTGATGTCATCGTCAGTTCCTCGAACTTGACTGAGTAGTACTCCAAAGGCCGAGAACATCACAGCGATGCTACCAACGGGGTGAGCCAATGATCCACCGCCCTTCACGGTGTAGTTGATGAGCTGGCTTCGACGAACAGCACCGCTAAGGTCGCCCGTCTCGCGAAGGCCCGTGATGAGGCCCCGGACGCCACCGACTGTACTGCTGGCCATCAGGCATGAGCCGATCTGTGCAAAGGCCATCTCGAATCGACCTCGTCGAGAGCTGGCCCCCTCCGGTAGAAGATACTCCGGGCTAGTCGCCTTCAAATACGACTGATCGAAGTTCAGATACGGCGAGTACAGAGGCACCTGGCCGGGCTCTGAAATCACATGCCACAGTTTAAAAAAACGACACGAAATTACCTCATGAAGGAAACCATATGCTTTACGATCTGAGGGATATAGCCGTAATGTCTGTGATTCTGTGGGGTCAACTACACTGATCTGAACAAAGCCTATAAAATATAGTTGGTTACGGGTAAATATGATTTGAAGTACGAGTAGTGATGAGTTTCTGAAGCTAAGCGAGCTTCAATTGCCAAGTGAATTGTAAAACGCAACGTTCTTACGCGCAAATGGCAGCTTTCCTTTTTTCTATGTACGGGCAACACCCACGGTGCACATGCAGCACATCTAGGCGCAAATTCTTCACGCTAGATCGAGCCAAACTACAGTTTACATCTCACGTGTGTCTGCGAAAATCCGCCGAGGTCCCTCGACCCGTACGTAGATCAATCGGGTCTGGAGACGTCCGCCAATGGCCTCGGTTATTTATCGGAGGAACTATCTATCGGAACGATCATCGGCGGACAGAATGACATCATTCTAGGTTATCAACAACACTATCATCGCTCGGAGTTCTCCCTCATATATTGCGTGAGTCGTATTCGCTGCGGCCGTACTTGCAAGTCTCGCGCGGCGTATAGATTTGTACCATATGACATGCTTAGGCAGGTGTTCGATAAACTCTCACGAGACCTGACATAACGTGGAGGAGAAGACGACTGTGGAAGTCCACTGGCAACACCGCTTGCACATACACGCACGAAATCTATCGTGTTTATCGTTTTGGGATCGTTCGTTCGTCAATGTTGGTGACTTGGCAATGCTGAGACATCATCACACATCACAAATCACAGCGATAACACATCAATATTTAATCACAAAGCAATGCAGCTTCTTCTTTCCGTTATTGCTGTGTGTCTGTGTGTGTGCGGCGTGTCGGTACGATACGGTACGATTATTTATTACATCAATTATACATTGTATAATTGATGTAGTAAATCATTGCTAAGTTAATTAGAAACGAAAATTAATACAGCGTTTACACTGTGCAGACAAATAGCGCGATAAGTACTCGCTAAGTTAGTGCTAACAAATGCTAGTTGTTGGTGACCAACAGTCAAGGGTTACCGGGCCCCTGGCGCGCGGCCTGCGTCCAGCCTGTTGTTGACGCGATACATCGATGATAGATGATGTATGCTGTATACAGACTTGTACATACATAGAGACCGAATGATGACAGAATGACCGGCGTTCGTTTCGACGTCGGTTTGTCGACGACAACTTAGTTACTCGAGACATGATCGAATGGATCCGGCAGCTCAATTAGACTACGAAATATAGTTCAACTTTTCGGGCTGACCGCAAAGCTCAGCCAACATTTAACGTCCACGAGGCTGCTTGTCGCATTGCTTCATAGACCCCCCCCCCCCCCCCCCAACAAATACAAATGTGCAAGCAACGGTGGGGCTCGAACCCGCGCACCTATCTAGTGTCTCCTCCTTTGGTCGCGAGGTGCAGACGGAATGCACCCTCCACGCCACGCTACCGGGCTCCACAGACTACCAGGTATAGTAACTGCCGGCTGTGAGCGGTGGTGTTCGATACGCGCGCGGTTCCGCTCGGATCGATCAACCCAGCATCAATCGGCGAACAGACATGCATGTCCAAGTCTATCTGTCTGCCTGTCTGTTCGTCGCCGTTGGTTCTGCCACACTGGTTGTTAGTTTAGTTGACGTTAGGTTAGTTAGCGAATCAGTCAGGTCGTCTGGTTAACTAGTTAGCGGTCGGTTAATTATTAACCACTGGTCGGCCGTTCGGGTAGCTGGTCGTCTCGGCTGTCGGTAGTACTAGTTAGTACGTAGCCATTGTAGTCTACTGTCCGTTGCAGGCTAGCATCAGTTGTAGTCTAGTATCAATTTTATGCTGGTATCAATTGTAGTGTGGTATCAGCTGCCGGTCTATAGTGTAGTATAGTGTAGTATCGGTTGTCGGTCGTTTACTTGTTCTTTCGTTTGTTGTTGTTGCTGTTGTTGTTGGTGGTGGTGGTGGTGGTTGTTAAGGTCGTTGAAAGACTTTCGCGCCAAGCGACAGCATAGACACAAAAGCCAAAGAAAAACAGCACAATAGGCACACTTACGTGGAAACGTCGATTCCATGTTCGAAGTTGGCTGATCGCGCGAGAATCGTCTGTCCATAAAACGACTCCAGTAACGTAGCAAACACGGCACCGCTCGGGGCAATAGCCTTCGTTCGAAACTCTGATGACACCCGACACAGACTTCAATAATGGCAAAGGCTGGGTGGGTGGGCAGGCGATGGGCTCGGCTCGAACGTCAATCACTCCTCCTCAACACGAGCAATTCACCATCAACACCACCACCACCACCACTAGAACAACAACAGCAACAACAACAACAACCACAATAAGCACCACCACAACAACAGCAGAAGCAGCAGCAACAATAACAGAAATAGCAGCAGTAGCAACAACAACAATAACGACACGAATATGATTACTAATTATAGATAGGTAGGTGGCAGAGGTGGCCGTGTCGTGCTCGGGGTCATAGTATTACTCACTACCACTAGTCGTCTAGCACAAAGTCATAGTAGTCTTAACTTGCTCACTGGTTGACAAACTATTGGCTGTTTTGCTAGCCGCCGACAGCCAGTCGTTGGTCGACTCAATCAATGGTCGAATCGAATTAGAACTACCAACACTACAACTGCTCGATCGATGACCCCGTGTCACGATTTCCAAAAGCGCGTGATTCGCGTGTTCGATCGAATCTGGTGCTTACAGCTTGCTAGGTCCTCGTCTGCTAGCAGCGGCAGAAGCAGACTAGCACTAGTAATGGTAGTAGTAGTAGTGGGAGGAGAAGCTCTAGCAAGAAAAACCAGGCCTACACACCAGGCCGACAACGTAACGTTCACATGCGTTCGACGCGAACAAACGACGGTGGTCTTCGTGCGTGCTTGCTTGCGTGCGTGAGCAAGGAACAATAAGTGAAAGAAAATGAAGCGAAAGGAGGATGAGAGAAGGATAACCACGACCGTGATCACGAACCATGAACCACCACGACGTCGACGACGACGACGACAACTTAATGAACAACTACCAGCCAGCAGCAGCCGCACTTGTGTGAGCTGCTGCTTTTCTGGTACTTCTGGTATCTGGTACCTAAGGGCAAAGGACAAAGAACGACGACGACGACGATGATGGTACGATGGATGGTACGATGGATGGTACGATGGATGGTAAAGGGTAGAGCAGAGCGGAGCAGACTCTGCTAGCGCGAGGCCAGGCGAGGCGCGGCGAGGGAAGGGGCTGACGGGGGTGAGTGGAGTGCGCGAGGCGCCGCGTGTGCGAACAAACACGCGCCGATGCTGATTGATGATGATGATGGAGATGGACGATCATCAACCAGCCGCCAGCTCGCCCTACCACCAGCTCCACCATCCCTCGATGATAATGCACCACCACCAGACAGTAGCGGCTAGCAGACGACGACAGACGACTCTCCACACTACTACTACTATTATCACCCATAGAACACACTCGAGCTAAGAGCCACAACCAAAACACTACCATTAGCAGCAGATCACAAGCAGCAGCAGCAGCAGTAGCAGACGACGCAATGTTGGGCGGGCGGTTGACCGGCCGGCCACTCTAGCCGCCGGTCAATGACTGCGCGACCACGAGCACTGTGCTTGTCTCTCGACTTTGATACACGGTGCGCGTGCGGTTTAGTCAGCACAATATTGTCAATATATGGAGGTATCGTCTTACCATAAGCTATAAACATAATATAATATTTGTTCATGTTATATATAATCTCTTCTCATTACAAAACCACCACTCCTCCATCATCATCATCAGTAGTAGCAGCAGCAACATGCCGCATACGGCATATATTATCATCGTACGACTAATGAATACGACAAATGAGAGTATATCAAATACATAGAGTAGGAGTTAGCGTGTTAAGTCGACCGACGCTGGTTGGTTGGCTGATTGGCTGGCGTGTTGGGCGGGTAGTTAGTGAATAATTGTATAGACATCTTGGCGCAACAGCAATAGCAGCAATACACGCATTTATACGAGAACAACCTAGGTTGAGAACTAGAATACTTAAGAAATCCTAAGTGAGTGAGTAAAATAAGCTGACTGCCGAGAGACGCAAGCGGGCGGTCTGGCGTGCCGAACCGCGCGGTGGCGGAGATAGCAGCAACATTAAAAAAGCGTAAATTACAAATTTTACTAGTTACAACTACGGCTAACAACACTCGTCTACTGTTCGGTCAGCGACCCTTTAGTAATAAAAATGATAATATATATATATATATATATACACGTATACAGATAGTAAGGGTCATCATGGGTTTTGCCGGCGGGTATCGAATTGTTGTTGTTGTTCAACCGCCCGCAGCCGTCTCGGCCGGGCCTGTGCAGCTCGCCGGTCGTCGTCGTCGTCATCATCAGGGTGAATCGAAACCAGTTCGGTTCTCTTTTCAGCGGGTCCGGGCAACGTGGTGTGTGTTGTGAGAGCTCATCTCGAAGCAGGGAAGCAAAAAAGATGACTTTCGGCGACCTGAAAACCGACGCCGGGCTGACAAAGCTCAACCAGCACCTCGAGGGCTACAGCTATGTGTCCGGTTACGTGCCATCGCAGGTGGACGCCACAACGCTCGGTCATCTAACGTCGGCTCCAAATGCCGGCAAATTCCCCCATGCTGCCCGCTGGTGAGTCGAAAAAACATTGCGCCAGGTGCGCCACTGGGCGGTCGATAGACCTCGATATCTGATGGTCGATAGAATCTACAGTTTAGACTATTTATAGATAGTACTCTAAACTGTATGGATAGATAGGTAGATACGCCTGTCATTTATTTATATGGGCAAGTAGAAGAACCCAGCAACTCCATGCTCTGCCAACCAGCTTATTAGAGTGTATTGTCATTAAGTAGTGCAGTGTTCAATCGCTGGCTGAACAGCGATCGATTTTACTCTTCGATGTGTTTTTTCGTCATTCGTGTCAAGTGAAGAACGTGGCTTCAATCTGCTCCAAAAATGACTCGACATCTTTTTAAATTATTTTCGTCTCTCGTCGGCTCTGTTGCTAGCTACAACGAGCGGTGGTTGGTTGCTCGTCAAACATGTGGGCCATGGCAATGGTTGGCAGGCATTGCTTATGCTTGATATTACCGCTGATGAGTGGGGTTTATACCGTTAGAAATAGCGGCCAACGTAATCAGCAGCACAGCCGTCAGGTGTCAAAGAAGCCTTTGTTTAGCTGGCTGTACCTAGCTGAGAGACTGGCCAAATAATACGAACCCGCGGTGACGACGACCACAACGACCCGCACAAATGTTCGGAATCGGAATATTGTGAAATAGTGCGCGGAGATGAACGGTCTACTTCCAGCAAATCAAGCCTGTTGCTTGATTCGTTGTTTGAAGTGTTCAGGAGGTGATTGTTGTGGCAGCGTGGTCTAGCTGACTAGTGCACTAATCATGGTTGTCATCTACCGGGGTGTCGCCGGTTCGATTCCTGTTGTTGATCGAATTTTCTTTGAGCGATGCTCATTGAGAATAGATGATAAACCATACCGCTGAGAGTCAGCGGCCATGCTGCCATAAGGACTGTTGGGGAAACCCTATATATCTTAACCCTACATAACATATCTCTTGTCCGGCCCTCGGTGCATTGAATATGATATACCTCAGTTTACGTTCCAAACCCGTAGGGGACGGATGAAAGTCTAGAATTAAAAACAACCTCATTAAAAAATGTTTTTAATTCTAGGTGGTTGTTATTTCGGTTTTGGTTATTATTGTTGTTGCGTTGTTGTAGTTATGGCTGACGTATTCTAGTTGATGTTTGCTTGCTAGCATTGTTTGTTGCTGTTGTTCGATTTGATTATCTCGTGGATGTTGCTAGGGCTATCGATGTCGTCGTTGCTGTAGTATGGTACGTCTTCGCGTACGACATGTTACGCGAAATATATATATATATATATATATATATATATATATATATATATATATATATATATATGTATAAAGCGGAGGAGACATGAACATGGATATTATGTTGTCTTGTCGAATGGTTTACAAGATGTCGACACGTAAAACGTGTGCAGCGTGTTTGAGATGGTGACATGCTCATGGACATCATATCGTTAAGAGGATGCCACAGCTATGATCATCTTTCGATCGAAAACTCCAATCGACCGGCTCGAATAAGAATAATAACTGTCGTCATTGTAGTACGAGGCACAGCTGTTTGTCAGCCCACCCAATTAAACTCGCTCTATCTCGCAGTTGTACCTTACTGCTGGGCACCGATTATATTGTCATTGCAAGTGCAGTGTTGAATTAAGCTGGTTTCACAGCGATTTCACCGTTTTACCCCCAATGCGGCCGCCGTCGTCGTCATCACCATCATCAACACGGCTGTGTTAATTTAATAATAATACGTTTTATAGCTGCTGCTCTTTTCCTCGATTTCAGCAACTACATCTGCTGCTACTACTGCGTTGTCTCGTCCGAATTTTCCTTTCCGTTTGACGGTTTTTTTTATCTCTATGCTCTAGTTAGTTATTGAGTCGGATGGACGCGGGAGGGAGGTATAAAATTGGCCCCAAATTAACGCGTACTAATTAGTGAATGAATTAGTTATTGCACTCCTTTGCCGTCCCCTGGCGAGACACTTTTCTCATCGTTGTACTACTGTCTTGCTGCGGACAGGCATATTCATGCTGTGTGAGAGCAGAGATGCCCATGCAATCTAAGCACGGAATTGTGCTTACTTAGCGTCTGTCGTTGGCCAGTGGCACAGCCGAACAATCGTACACGTGTATATTAGACCATATGTGTCGTACTAGTTACGCAACAAAGGGGTACAGTTCCGGCGCATCATTCCTGCTCTTTCCACACACACATACACACATATATATATATATATATATATATATATATATATATCTAATATGCTTTTTTAGTGTCAAGTTATGGATACGTTGTGACATTAATATTTGAATATTGCTGATGCATAGACCCCTGAAAGGGCGAGAATAAAGGTGCCCAATATGTATGCTCTATTGTGGGTGGTCTGAATAAAACCCAAGCAAAAACACCCAAAACTAGTGCATATATATGCAACGAAGTATATGTTACTAGAAGTCGCGCATTCGGAACATACTATTTCGAGTTAGTTTAAAGCTATTGCAACTTATATATATATATATATATATATATATATATTACATCTACGAACTTTACCGACGTACTAGTACCACGTCTGTTTCTTACTCACTTCTCCCTACTACTATTTATTACTTGTGATGATTCACAGGTATACTCATATCAGATCGTACTCTGCTGCCGAGCAGAAGGCTTGGCCCGCGGCCGCAGCCTGCGACGGCGCCGCTGCAAAGTCGAAGGCAGCGACGACGGCGCCCGCAGCTGGCGGCGATGACGACGACGACCTCGAGCTGTTCGGCTCGGACGACGAAGTCGACGAGGAGGCCGAACGAGTCCGAGAGGAGCGCCTCAAGGCGTACGCCGACAAGAAGGCCAAAAAGCCCGGACCCATCGCCAAGTCGAACGTCATCCTCGACGTCAAGCCGTGGGACGACGAGACCGACATGAAGGCGCTCGAGGCTGCCGTCCGCTCCGTCCAGATGGACGGCCTCGTCTGGGGCATCTCGAAGCTCATGCCGGTCGGCTACGGCATCAATAAGCTGCAGATCGTCTGCGTGGTCGAAGACGACAAGGTGTCGATCGATGAGCTGAGCGAGAAACTCATGGAGTTCGAGGACTACGTGCAGTCGGTCGATGTCGCCGCCTTCCAGAAGATCTAAATTATTAGAGAGATCACACACATATGTATGCTACTAGTAATACACTAATTAGACAACAACAACAACAACTACTACGCCAACTGCTACTGTTATTGTGTGTATATATATATATATATATACTCAAGATAATGGCAGCGTCAACATTTGGCGGTACAGACATTGAAATAGACGCGTGGGATCAGCTACGACGGACCCGGCCGCGGGTGAGGTGAGCTGAGGGCTACCACCAGCTCACGTTCATATTGTTCTTATTGTTGTTGTTGTTGTCATCGTGTCGCACGAGAGCGCTAGCAATGACTCATAACCGGTTGGTGTTGGTAACGACCGAGATAATTTCATGGTGAAGGTGCCACTTGATAATTATAAGGTGCGACTAAGCAATTACTGGAAGAGGCCTCTTTCCAACTGCGGCTGTGATCGATTGGAATTCGGCTGGGCGGGTTTGTAATAAAAACAAATGTGCTGGGAATCAAGCGTCATATTCTTATATATATATATATATATATATATATATATATATATATATATATATATATATATATATATATATAACTGAGCAAAGAATCTCTAGCGTTTGCATTAGAGCAGGTAGAACCCTATCGAATATTATGTGAAAGAGATAAAGGCAGACTAGGTTCGCGGATCAAACGGGAACGCGATTGCTGAATAATTTCGCAAACAACCGATTAGGTGAACCGCAACTTACGACTAGTAATCTGATCATCACTAACTTTGAAATCGGGAATTTATCTGTCCGCATGTAGGTTTATAATTTAGCTGAATGACCATACGATGGTAAGCACGCTAGTTCTAGTAAATTAGATAGTCAAAAGGAATATATATATATATATATATAACTGCTGAAGCTGGCGGCTTCAGTTATAGCGTGGCCCCTGGTTAATCGTATTAGCCTCTCGTTTCAAACAAGTGTTTCCGAACTGTTTGAAAACGTCTCATGTTGTTCTCCTATATAAGAAAAAAGGTGACAGATCCATACCGTCTAATTACCGTTCTATATCTGTAGTTGATTACGTCTCAAAGATATTCGGGAAGGTGGTGTTGCGTCGACTGAACTGCCACTTGGAACATATTGACTTTTTCTCACCTGATTAATTTGGCTTTCGCCATGCTCGGTCAACGGGTGCGGCGCTTGTGGAATTGTGGCAGTACGTTGTTGACTCCGTAGAGGCTAATAAGATCTGCTTGGGTGTTTTCCTTGATGTAGCGGTTGCTTTTAAGTGCCTTTATCATAATTTTACTCATATGCTGGCACACATAGGCGACGTGCCTTTCACGGTCGATTGGTTTAACTCCTCACAGAACATAGGCCGTCAGGATCAGTACGGTGGAATCGTGCTGGCATAGTGTTGACATAAAAACACCGCAAGGCTCTGTTTTTAGTCATTTTAAGTTTATAATAATGTTGAATCTATTTTTATGATTGAGGTTTATAATAATGCCGAAAATATTCGGCGCGTGCTCGAATTTCGCCAGATTTCGGGCTTGGAGCTAAATCCCGAGAAGTGCGAGATCTACGTTACGAGTGATAGCGCGCAGGCGCCTGACCTCCGTCTCCTTCAAAGTTTATTGCCGGGTTGTAAGATTACCCACGACTACGACCTGGAGCTTCTGGGAGTCCCCCTCACACCGCAAGGGCTCGCACGCGTTCTCAAAAAATGGCAAAACGTGTTAAAGGACGTCGCTAACAACTTCACCCCGCTCGGCGCTCATCGGGCTATCTTTTTACTTCGCTCGTCGTTCTCAGCCACTAGAGTCAACCACCTTCTTCGAGGAGCTAATCTTACAGGGCGATTGGACGACCTTCGTCCATTGAACGAGTTAACGCTGAACACCCTCGAGTCCCTCCTTAATCTTTCGCTGGGATCCTCCTCTTGAAATCAGGTGCAACTACCGTTTTCCAAAGGAGGCCTGGGGATCCCGGATCCACTTATCTCGGCCGCCTTCAAGAGGAGTTAAAGACAATTTGCAGTGGTGCCCCGGATAATCCTCGGAGCCAACACGACTGGAGCGCGTTGTTGCACGAAAAAGTATATTGCGGCTTACTCGCGGACGCCATTGACGACGCCGCAAAGGCTCGTCTTCGGGCGGTCGCCGCTAAGGGATCCGGGACTTGGCTGCATGCGCTTCCAAGCGCCCCGCTGGGCACCCTTTTGGACGACGAAACTACCCGAATCGGGGCAGGACTTCGGCTCGGCTGTGATCTTGTAACTCCTCACCAATGCAAGTGTGGTCAACCTGTTGACAAGTTAGCCCATCATGGGTTGTCGTGCATCATGAGTGCAGGACGGCGTGCCAGACATGCCATTCTAGAGCCCCAGGGTCTTTCCTCCGACGACGGCAAACGCCCTGACGAGATGACTCTAACCCCCTTCAGCCGGGGCAGGATGCTTGTCTGGGACGCCACAGTTACCGACTCATTAGCGCCTTCAATGGTCGGTGGCGGGGCGGCCTCAGCAGGTTACGCTGGTAATCTAGCCGAGACAAGGAAGCTCGCAAAATATGCTTCAACAGGGTACCCACATGAATTTCAACCGCTAGCGTTCGAGACCTTAGGCGGCCCACGCAACCTCACCCGCAAACTCCTTCACAGAGTCGGCGAGCAGCTAAACCTCGCAACCGGAGACAAGAGATCTGCGGCTTTCTTGAGACAGCGCCTCGACGACCAACGCGGGAACGCGGCGTCCGTGCGCGGTACGCTGGTGAAGTGGTCCCAGCCCACTCTATACGAGATAGAGTAATATTCCCAGTGCACACGTTCTCAGGAGACAATTGTCGCTCCATCTGTATTCTTAATAAATGCTAATATATATATGCTGAATTTTATATATTTTAAGATTAGACGTAACAAGTTAGGCAAAGCGCTGATGACACAACGATTGTTTTTTCGAATCGATCCACAATACATTAGTAGTGGAGTAAGTAACTCTATTACCTTGGTGGATCGCGTTATAAAAACGTTTAATGCATTTGTATTGGTCGCTAGCACTAGCAAAACGAATGTCTGGAGGAGCACCAGGGGGAAGGCGCTGGTAGCATCTATTCGAGAAAATACGAAGATGCATGTCAACCGCCGAGATTCGAAGGCGACCCGCACGGTCGCACTATGGGAAATCGACCCCTTCTTCGGTGAGGAGGGATTTGGGGGGGCCCCCAGGAATGCCCTCCACTTGCCGAAAGAGGTACGATTAGGGCAAGTGAATCAAGGCTTTGTAGAGCGGAGGTATGGTATTCCCTAGTGGTCGTGCCACTGACGGTTGCAAGAGACCTCTTGGTCCATAAAACCTTAAAACTAGGGTTGAAGCCGTGCGGGCTTGAAAAGTGGCTGAGACACCCTAGCTGCTTTAAATGCCAGAAACCGGGCCACTAGACTGCAACGAGACTGCCACCGAGGCTGCGAAGAATGTCTGATTTAAATATGACAGCCCGAACTACGTGGTTAAGGATTGCAAAGCGGAGATAATGAAATGCCACTTTTGCGGGGTGCGTGGGCATCGCGCAGACAGCATGACTTGCCACTCCTTCAGGGGGAAGGTGCAGAAACTTCCCCCTGCAGTCGGATGCAGAGAGTCCCGTAGGAATGATGCCGACGAAATAGGGGTCCTCAAACGGATCCGAGAAAGCACCAGAGAGAGACTGCGGTAGAGTAAAAAACAAAAAAGGGAAGCATGGGGAAAACACAAAAAGTAAACGGCACGACGCTTGTTCGTGAACAGGGGAGTGCTTGAGATGGCGGCACGCGAGCCGTTCCGGCTCGCCGGGTTCCGGCCTCTGCCTGTTGTCCGAGCCAACTGTAGGAGTCACCATCGACTAGATAACCGATGCGAGGGCAGACACCGCGATATGGTAGACGAGCTCCGAACAGGGCTTGAGGGTTCCTAGAAAAACTCGAGTGCGGCCAAGGAACCAAGGGACTTGTTCTCACCGAGCATAACATGGGAGAGCCGGCTTTTATAGGCTTAACGCTGGTCAGGGAATCGGTGTTTTCTAAGATAGGGGAATGGAATGCCGCGAATGAGGCGGAGGCTATGAGTGATCACCGATACATCTGTTTTAAGCTCAGAATACTCAATGTGCGATGTACACGATGAAGTTCTGCCAGATGCGAAAATTTGACTTAAAGATCCTTATAGGAGAATTGGATGAGGGCTCTAGCCGGCTTACGGCTCGCTCACCCAAGTACTGGCAGAATGAAAAGATCACCAAGGCAAGTAATTGTAGCACAGCCCTGGAGGGATAATGAGGAATTCCCGGTTCGGAACATATTCCAGAGGTAACACTAGTAGAGATCAGACGGGCTGGAGAACGGCTAGTGCCTGGAAAGGCCCCCGGCCCCGACAGCATACCCCCTGGGGTGGCCATAATATTTTTTAAGCGGCGGCCAAAAGTCTTCCGGACTTTGACCAACGGACTGCTTAGAGAAGGAAGGTTTCCCAGTCAATGAAAGAAGGCAAGTCTTCTACTAATTTCTAAGTCAGGAAACAAGACGGTCCCCTTGGCTTATAGCCCCGCCTCGTCGACACCTTAGGGAAGACCCTGGAAATCGCTCTGGTTAATAGGTTGAACGAGGAAATCGAAATCAGAGAAGCTTTATCAGACGTCCTGTAGACGCGCTGTAGACGGTGGGCGATATTCTACGCTTGTATGTCGGCCAGCGCCGCGTTGGCAATATCTTCTAGTGCTGTTTCGCGGCGAGCGGTACGCGACTGGGAGGAGAACACAATGGCGGTGCCTAGCGGCATGCCGGCATTATGCTTCCTTTGTCGTACAATAAGCGTTGTGTTGCTCAAAGAAAAACAAACTATCTACTAGAGGTAAGGCCGTATGCTCCAGCATCGTCATAAGCACCACTAGCTTGCTGTAGTAAGATCATCACATCGAAAAAGATGGTATCATATTGGCCTTAGCACTTCGCGCGCCTACAATACCTCTTTTTGCTGCCTAAGGGTAATGAAACCCGTGAGCTACAGACGCCGTCATTAGATGCCCACCCAAATTGGATTCGGCTGCTCACCAAGTTGTTTTTCTTGTCCTAACCGCAGTGTAGATTTTTATGTCGATTTTTTACATTATCCTGTCTCCTTAATTACGTAGTGTTCAAACGTCTTTGCTCTAGGTAAACCTCATCGTGACTGTAGTTCCTGCCTCATTAGAGTCCCCACCCCTACAAGATAATAACTACTTTTGACAAAGCTCCGCAATCTTATGATCGATTGTTTTAGACAGATTGGCATAGGTGGAGTTCTTCTGCGAGTAGTTTCTAGCTTTTTTCGACGATGACACATTGTTGGTCGAGGGAAAGAGCGGCGTGCTTGAGCTAACGCAGAATGTTGGGATTCCTCAGGGGGACCCACTAAGCTGCAACTCGTTCACGCTGCTTCTGGCCGATCTTGTTCAATCCGTGCGTTAAGAGTTTCAACATGCCGTGGTGGTAATGTATGCTGATGACATCGTTGTTGCTCATCGTAACATTGGTGCCATCTCGCGCATTACCGCCATGGTAGAGGCGTATCTCATGAAAAAAAGGACTGGAAATAAACTCACGCAAAACCAAGGCGATTAAGTCTCGTTACGGCGGCCGTTTAACTGCAAACGACCTTATTCGTTGCTGCGGGAGGCCATTGGAGTTTGTAAACTCTTTCCCATACTTCTGTCTGCGGATTCACAACATGGGAACATCGTTCACTGCACACATCGAGGATAGTGCTAACTCGGCACTGGCAGCTCTCTACGGAGGGGTCGCAGTGCGCTTGTTTATGCTAAAGACTCTGCCAAAGTTGGCGTATAGTTTAGACAGAGTGTGGCAACACCTATCTCAAGCGAATTTTTATTTGCTTAAAAAGTGCTTTACACTATACATAAAGCGAGTACTTTGCCTCTCAATCAAGGCAAAAAGCCGCTTCGTGTATGTATTATCGGACTGTGCGCCGATGGTGGAGATGCTTCGGCTTAGGCTGCGTATGACGGTGACGGAGCCACTTAGCCATTTCTTGGAAGAGTGGCGACGCAAAGTCACGGGGGCAGCGACGGAGGTAAGAACGCTCGACGTCTTTAAGTCTCCTTGGTTGTGGGCCGAGGTGGCCTGCGATGACAGGCATGTATATACCAAATACATCGTACACGGGTTCCATCACCTCGTATGCTCCCGTAGAGAGTTTCATGAAGACTATAGTACTCAGTGTATTTGTCGGTTCTGCTCGCAGCAATGCGCTAAGTACCACGCGGTTGATTGTCCGGCACTGCAACGAAGATCTTTAAACTTCTTCTCTCGGTGGAACGACAGGACAACAAGCATTTATGATTAATAATAACATGAACTATTTTGTACAAACTCTATTTGAGTGAAATACATATGATTGATTGAGTAACTATATGTCTGCCTCCTCTAATTTCTCCTATGTGAGTGTTATATCGAATGTTGCTATTGGTTCTACTTAAATCTTAAAAAGAACGGACCCGGTATGTATTGACAGCACTTGAGGGTTGTTATTTCTTCTGCTGCCAGAGTTGCTTTCATGCCCACTCGGTGTTTTATGTGGTTTCGGAAACTGCTAGCTCGACCGTCGATTCGATCTTAGAGTGGCTCCCAAATGAGGATTTTTATTTACAGAATGTACTACCTTACCCCAAATTCGAAGAACGTCGTCTTTCGCTAATCGACCACCTCACTTTTTATTAGGCAGACAGCTCTAAATGTATCTAAAACCTAAGCGTTCCATTTACGTACGACTGAGTATGAGAATAACAGGGGCTGCTTAGCCCAATAACGCGCTCACGCTCAGACATTGTGGGCCTCATCCACTAACTAACTAGGCAAGTTGTGGCAACATACTGCATCCCTGCCTGCACTGTACCTGACTGACCTTGTTGAGTGCTTTAAAAAGGTATAGGCAGGCTTAAAGACTGCTATGCTTGGTACGGTATTAGGACTTCAAAGAGCTTCAAGATGTACGGGGAAAGGACACCTATTGAAGACCTACCACTGAACAATTTACCATTTACAGCAGAAATACTAGACTTATATCGAACATATAGTGAAGGTATAAATGCAAAACTATCAGTTTAGGACTTTGCTAATGGGCTGGCCGTTTGTTCACAGCGATGGAAAAGAGCTTGGCACAATAGTCTCTCGTAACTCTGCCCAATAACTTGGCGCGGGAACCACCATTGCACACACGCATGAAGCTGAACTGTTTCACTATTAAATTATGTGCTTGTAACTTTTGTTGGAAATACGATATTGGACGCGACACATATTTGTGTGTGCAGAAAATGGTCAACGACGTCCTTATCATTTAGAGTTAATTACATATTTTAAGACCGCTTTGTGAAACTTAAATCTACCGAAGACTACCCCGTTTTATAGTAAAATGTATACTGTATTGAATAGTTTGCGCAGACCGAAATGCCGAAATGCAGACAACAGACTAAAATGATAACAAGTCACACGTATCCACAAGCATTTATTTGATTTTAATGTTGTGTCAATGTTATGTATACGGATATATATACCGTGTTTACCGCTTGTTTGTTAACAGTTATGGCTTGGGCAACAAGAGTTTAAGCAACGCACATTACAGTGAACGCGCCTCGCTCAATAAATTAATGTATGTCTGTGTGTCTACTAACATCAACAACCGGTTACAGTGGTCAACAACTCGACTTCTGAATGCAGCAAACTGTAACTGTCCAGGTGAGTGTGATAGACGTTATCTTGTCTTACCTTTTTTTTCAAACACGAGTAACTGACAAGCTTACGTTAATTAACAGGTGAGGATTATCATATCGTTAATCTTCTCGCTGTTAGTGCTCAGGCATAACAGACTTCATTCACAAATTTGACTGCAGGTAATCTTTAGGTAACTACTTTAGAGTCAACAGTAGCGGTAGAATTCACATTAGTCACCTCTCACAATGTCATTGTTGTCAATGTATTTGTTAATTCTTCAATGACTCGAGGCAGACACTATATCCAGCCGAACGAAGGGCCGTTTTTGGTTTATCTCGTTTCTACCCCTATAATCGTGGGACTCTAAATGCTTTTGCTTCTTATTTTTTTTAGCATTCCTTTGGTAAACGTATCCTTTTTCCGCCTATGCAACGTGCATCCGATTCCGAGTGGCCCGACGTTCAGTCACGTTCACGATGAGTGCCAGGCTATCAAACAGACGTGTGAGATACTCTATCCATGTTACTATTACTATGACAAAACGCATAGATAGGTCGCCACAGAAAAAAACTCGGCTGAGTGTGCGCGGATAGAGCCTGCTGATGCCATACACTGCGCTCTGCATTGTATAGATTTACCTGCGTGATATATGTATATATATATATATATATATATATATATATATATATATATATATATATATATATATATATATATATTGTTTTGACTTACAGGACTTAAACAGTTCGCAAAACGACTAGTAATGATAGTAGGAATATGATCGCTGCAGGTTGCCATCGGCCATCAATAGAGGGAACAACTAACGGAAAATGAGGAACAAAAATTCAAACATGAAAAAGGAACACAGTGAATATCAAGTATCGCCGCTTGAACTTGAGACAAAAGTACACATTCGTACTCATTGATAACGGCGTTTGCAGTTCATTAATCACACGGTGCGCAGAAATGACTGTCCACGCCTCTACAGACATGCATATATATATATATATATAGAAAGCAAAGTCAGTCGCCACATTCAATTCGTAGGTGACCGAAATTTGGCTGCACGAACCCCGACGAGGCCTTGCGTGTCGCATTGCACAGCGTCAATTGTATTGTATACACTTAATCGAACTGCACATCAGGGCTGCACGCCAAAGGGCAGAATATACGCATATTTGAACGTGTGCTTTCACTTCTACCCATTCGGCCGGTGTATCACATTGGGTTGTACAATATTGTGCATATTTCCCACCATCCGTACAGGACCACTTGCGTGCATTTGCGCGTGCTGCCTTCGTACGTAGAGCTGTTATTTCCGTATTTAATGGCGTAATATCATGTTCGACGCGTCTCAACATCTTTGTTCTGTATGACTCTGCGAATTAGATGAGTTGACTGGCCGCGTGTCTGATGGCATACAAACGTGCATGGTTACGTGTGCGCTGTTGTAAACTTTCAACCAGTCTTTCGCTCTGAGCCGAATCGGCGTAACGAATCGACAAACCCGAAAACGTGTATTTGACAACAATGCTTCTTAGCCGACTGCCAAATGCTTTCGAGATTTGGGAGATTTAGTCTCGTTGCCGGGTTTCGAGAGGCTCTGCAAGGACGGTCAGGTAGTTCTCGGGTGCAAGCCCTCGACGAGTGCCGAGCTTCGCCTCGAACCAGTTGTGATCGATGCGTCGGAGCAGCTGCAGTTTGTCGCCAACCTGTGGAAATTTAATGGACGACACTTATTATTATTATCGTCAACCAGAGCTATCGTTGTTTAGAACTTGAAAAACCCACACCCCCAAGGGTGAAAAGATTTAGAAGAACGGCTGAAGTCTGTGTCGGTGTTTTGAACTTGTTGTTTTGATTAAGTCTCCCTAATGAGTGACTAAGTGACTCTAATGAGTGGTCCTGCAAGGAATTCGTACACTGATAGCGGTTTTCGTCGATGTATATTTCCTTGTATGTGGTTCCAAGATATAAGTAAGTCGAACGACATATATATATATATATATATATATATATATATATATATATATATATATATATATATATATATATAGATGCGTTCGTACGTGTTCGAACTCACCTTAAAACTGAGTTCCGTTGCATTCTTGGCAGGAAAGTTGAAGCGACCAATTGCCGAACCCTCCTGAATACGAACTCCAGTCAGGCTATCCAATGACGACGGTGGAAAGGCGTCTACATACCTGTCAATTATAAACTAGCTAGGTTAATTATTAATTTAGGAAGCGTCCGAAGAGCAAACTTGATTGAACAAGGTATTTGATGTAAATAACTATAGTCGTTCGGTTATAAAAGACAAATCATAGTTTCAGGAAGAAAGTTATTAACATAATATACATACTGTCTATTTCACAATAACATTGCATTTCAGGATGGTACATAATTACAATACAATACAGTGTATTATATACAATTTGAACACTTCAGCAACCATCCCACCGGGCGAAAGAGTGCAAGGACAGGAAATACACGCTCGCTGCGTGGTATTTAGCGCATATCTGCGAGCAGAACCGGCAACGACATTGATCGCTAACTTGGTGAAATCCTTGGGTCGAACATAAGATCAACAAACAAAAATTTGCAGGGCTCTCTCTCTCTCTCTCTCTATATATATATATATATATATATATATATAAATATATATATATATATATAAATATATATATATATATATATATATATATATATATATATATATATATATATAGAATACTACATCATTTACTTAAGTCATAAGTTACATTACACATACGTAATTGCGAATGGTTGTAAAAACGCCATTTGTTTTCTTTAATCTAAAATATGTAGAATATGTTTTGTATTCATTTATACAAAAATACCACCGCCCCAACACCCAAATAGCTGGCGCTGATCGACATGATACTTCATATAAATGAGGCCACAAAATATAACAGCAACACTCATCGCAAGGATTATGGAAGCCAGTTCGGTGGCACAGTTTGTGGTGGAACACGTAGACGGAGAAGCGGGTGATAACGTGACGCTGCTAGAAAAGCGACTCATCCATGCATAATCCAACATTACCCGCGGCCTTTAGAACGCTTCTGGTATTTCTCTCATATTCTGCACAAACCTTATGGACCTCCCGCAGTAAAAGCGTAGGCTGGAGCTGAAAGCAATTTGCAAGATCCTCGATGAAGGGCGTCTCTGCGACAGACTATAAGCCAGCTTGTTTTGTGTGCTTCTAGGGAGGCCCAATGCTCTCATAAGGAACGTTGTCTTGGCCGGGTCGAAAACGATAAGCAACAAATAATGCCGCTATGAACTCGCTGACATATGTGAGCGCAGAACGATGTGCGGCTTAACGTTAGTCGTACACCCAGATAAGTTGACTCCTAGACAATTTGAGCAGGACGTCCACCCAAGGCTAAGTCTATCACTTCTCCTCAGCCTCCCCACCTCACTCCTCCCGTATCTGAACACGTATAAGCTTTGACACGTTAATCGTTAAACGGTTGTACTGTATGTCCCCAGCATCCTCAGACATCTTTTTATATCTATGAACGCTCTACTATGCACCACGAGGCGATCCGCATAGAGAGTTATGCGAACACAAACGTCATGGTCACGGATGAGGTAGGGTAGATCACTGAGCAAGATTGAGAATAGGCCTAAGATTATCGCTTTGGTAGTAACCGCTGGTTTGCAGGTAGGGCAGGTGTATTTGAATACCTTCATCTAGGATGGTCGAACTTGCTTCCAGGATAGCTATCAGTACTCGCAAAACTCGTAGACCTACACCAGCAGCGACTAGTTTTACCCTGACGCCATTTCCCTAGGGGCACTATCAAATGCCGCTGCTGTTTCCAAAGGATGATTCTTTGCGCCTCCCGACAAAAGCTAAGCTGGCGCGCCAGCATACTTGATAACATCCTGTAGACGCAATTTTTCTTTGCAATGCCCCGCCAAGAGGATGGACAGCGCGGGTCGTCCTTGCCTTTAGAATCTGAATCTTAAACAAGCATTCTGCCCAGGTTGGTGAAATCTAAGCACTTGTCGAAGAAGGCTGTTCAAAGGGGCGAACGAATGACCACCGCCCTTATATGCTCATCCCAGATGAGGTCGAACCCAAGAACCTTTTTATTTTTCAACACCCAAGTTGCCTTTTGAACTTTCATTGGTGATACTTCGACAACCCTGGGAAGCGAAGATAGAACCTGGTGGTGCTATACACTGCCTCCTGCGTCATGCATATCTGACTCGATGCAATATATATATAAATATACATATATATAAGCTCGGCAACATATATACTAATTACAGTTTTACCTGACGGGAAAGATTCCTGTACGTCCTAGGCATTCGCCTTCGTACCAATTGCGGTCGATCTTTTTGAAGATGTATACCAAGTCACCCTTCTTCATATTTAATTCCCTGAAAGAGTTGTTGGTTGCATATCGTTTAGACAAGTTCACGTCCTCTCTAAACGAATGCCTTTGTCCATATATATCCTATAAAAAATAAAAACGAATGTCTTTGTCCATATATACGAGTAAACAATATATATATATATGCTCGTATATATATATATATATGCTCAGTATTCATACCTGGGTGTGTGCGCTACGAAGTCGTAGATGACCCGGCCAAGCATGATCACCTGCTTATTCTCTGGCGTAAAGAAGACTGTCTCATACAGGGAGCCATCGTAACGGTTACCCGGGAGCGGGGATTTCTCACCAGGCAACAGCGTGTCGTGGTGACGCCGCATTTCCTGGTCCACCTAGCGAGGTGGTCCACGGCGTAATATACCAGCGACAAACGGCATAGCCAACGGCAACAAAAAAACGAACGCTGTCTTATATGATTGCAGCCTATATGATCGTTTAGTTTAGGGTCGTCTCTGATCAGAGCGGTCTCAATAAGCTAAGTGCTAAAATCTACGTCCATGGACTACAATGGACTTCCGGCATTGTCGTAGTAGTAGTAGTAGTAGTAGTAGTAATACTAATTATAGTAAAAATACCCGTAATTAAAATAGTTACTAGTGGCTGTGATAGTCGAGCCCGGTGGCGTGGTGGCATGCGTCAGCGCCTCGCGGCCGGAGGAGACACATAGGTGCGCGGGTTCGAGCCCCACCGTTGCACATTGGTATTTATGGGGGTTGCCGTCTATGAAGCAATGCGAAAAGCAGTCCCATGAACGTTAAATCTTGGCTGAGAGTCAGCCCCGAACGGATTTTTTTTCAGTGGTTGTGATAAAGCCACCGATATTAGCAGACTTTGGGAAGAGCTCGGAAGCTGTGCATTAAGAGCAATTCGTACCTCTTCCTGGATGCGCTTCTTGATTTCGGCCTCTTCGCGGAATTGATTCAATTCCTGTTCTTTACGCTGTCGCATCGCTTTCAGGTCTTCGTAGTCGCGTTCGAGTGCCATATTTTGGCTTTCCAGAAACTTGTACGTATCTAGTGAGTGTATCAACAAAAATGCAAACTTAATACACACACACACACATATTCGAGCCTACACGCATCTTATTTAGAGGCATCCACTCATTGAAGCAGATGTTAGATCATACTTCTCAACCATATGAGAGTTTATTTTACAGTATTACCAATAATATATATCCCTCAATGCGGTACCATGGAACACAACAGGCATGTAGCTTGTCAGAGCCATCAAGTATTAATATCGCTAGCATCAAGGTACTGCTAGCCACAAAGCAGGGCGACTGGTCTTTCAAAACACTTCCCGGGAAGCGCTCCGCTGAACCATCTGCTCGGCTCTGAATTAAGAGAATGCTTGTAATATCAGGATAAATAACCATAACCATCTAGTCTGCACATTTAGGTTAGGTGATGTGAGTTGCATAACTAGTTTGCGCAAGTAGCAACAATGTTTCTCTTAATTGCCAAATATTGTTAATGACACCACCACTATTTAACTACCAGAAAAGTCGACGCCGTAGGGACTGCCTGACTGTACTGCGGGACAGGGGCCTACTCGTGGCTCTGTAAAATCGCAAAAATAGCATCAGAAACAACAACGAAAACGCAAACACCGTCAGATACTACACTGGTTCAGCTATTCTCGCTAGTAAACTATGGCAGCAACGGTCCGCGTTATGATAATACGTAGACGGAAAGCGATTTTATAGTACTGTATACTAGAGTCAATACGAATTACAGTGTCGTACTTCGTAAAATTGCTGTGCATATGCCAAAGCGAATGAGAGAACTCTAGCACGCATAGTCTGGCCAACCAACAATTTCAGACAGCGATACGGAATTCAGAAAACACGAAAAACACGTTTACTCGGAATCACACGCATCGCGCCGAAAAAATGTTCAGCATTTAGGGTCGCGTTGACCAGTCTGTTACGTTGAGGTTAAAGTACGAGATCATTCTTAACTTATTCATACCGCATAAGCTCTCTAGTTTGTCAGGAGCACACCTCTAAATATGAAGATCTAAATTAGAAATGCCAATAGTTTGATTTAGAGTATGGTAATAGAGTATTAGCAGAGGTATTTGATTTGTAGCATTAGGTATGAAAAACATTTTATTCAGCTTCAGTTCTTTTTGGAGTTAAGCCTATGCTGGGTAAGCGACTTTCTATATATATATATATATATATATATATATATATATATATATATATATATATATATATATATATATATATATATATAGAAAGAATATATGACATAAGTACTCGTATCTCAAGCGTGTGGTTCTGTTCGGGAACGATCATTTCTAGTGCCATTTTGGCCGTAGCGAGTTTTTACTAGTCCACTGTTTGAACTGTAAGCCAGTGTCATGGATTCGTAAGGATTATCGAATCTGTGAGGAATCATGAACTTGTTTAAGTTGCGATAAGTTGAGTCGGGTGTAATTAATTGATTGTTATTGACTATGCTGTTGCTCAGAGAGCGTCGGTTACCCTTTGGCGGAGTCGGTTGGGGTCGACGAAGTCCTCCAAGAGGAATATCATGACCCTTTTGAACATTTCGGTACCAGTCGCGCTGAACCGACGGACTGTTGTTGTTGCTGCTTGTTGTCACTGTCGGCAGGTCCTGGGCGAGCTTGACCATCTTGAAGGAGTCGTCGTCGCTGAAGACACTGAGCAGAGGAACGCTTTAACAGATAGAGGCCTTTTAACGTTCCCCCCCGGTCCGACGGGATGAAGGCTACCTAACACGTTAGTCCTGATGGGTTAACGATGCTAGTGGTCCAGATGTTTATTTAGAGTAGGGCTAATAGAGTGTCAATATATATATATATATATATATATATATAAATATTTGAGGGCAACGAACAGTTAGTTAGTTAACTGACCGTCAAATAATAATTCTTATATTCAGACATATAAATGTAATAGTGTATGTGTCAACGCTCTCTCAAAGCCTTATCGCCATAACTAGTGCAACTAAATTAACTAATTAGTTTACTACTACGACATGAATTATTATTATAAAATAGCATTCGCACGTAGAAACGTTCGATATTTGCGGGCCAATCGAACATATTTTGCCAGGACAACTTTCTATGGGTAGGTGCGACCACTTACATCGGCACGTTACGCACAGCCACTGCACTGCATAATGATGGTCCGTATTTCTCTGACAGCGTCAGCTATTATTAGAGAGTAACTAGACGAGAACATGGTGTCCGAGTTGAAGTACTGCTAGCCGCCAGGCCTTTTGCGGACATAAATGTAGATGCACTTAAGCCGATTTAGAACCTTATGATGCATGCCACCTTAGATAACATTCGTAATGACACCTATGATGCGGTTAAGTACATTTGCTGAAAGAATAACCGTGGGTGAGCTTTCTACATGCCCACCGGTCTCAAACGAACTTCGCAAGAAAGATGACACAAGCCAAACGCGACAAGCTGAGGTCGTATCACGTTTGTTTTTGCCGCCTTTTTTTCGCACTCGTTTGAGCCTTGAACAGTTTTGCGGACATGTTCTTTATGCCATTGGGCAACAATGACAACATGTTCTATTCTCAATAGATGCAGCTCTCGGTTAAAGATTCGTTTGTGCTGCTAACAATCGAGCACGAACGAAGTGGCCGCTGACCGAACAAAACTGCTATTGTGTAATGCTAGCTGCTGATGTCGCAATAAGCGCCGTTGCATCGGCTTTGTTGCATCTCTATCCGAGCTGCAGATCTATCTCCGAGGTACTACTATGTCAGTGCGTTCCCGCCGGTCGCGTTCCCGCTGATAAGGAAATAAATACACTGCTGATATCCTTGTAGATTTTTGCGTCCTCGGCGACCAGGCCACACCACATTGCAAAATCGGCGTAGGTGGATAAGATGTGCTATGCGTGTGGTCAGGCCTCAGAGTAACTTCCAGGGTAGGTTATTTGTGGCACTTGAATTACGTACTGATCTACGTGTGAGGGGTGGCGACACAAGAAGAAGACAGGCTTGAGGAGGTGCGAACGCAGTTGTGCTGTTCTGGTGGTGGTGGTGGTGGTGGCGGCGAAGGAGAAACTCAGGTAGGTGGCTCAGACATGTATTTGGTACTCACTAGGCTGGCTTAGGCGGAGTAGGCACGGGAGGATTGTACTTGTGCTGATGGTACATCTTGTCACGTTGTACTGCGCTGTCTACGGTGCTCACCGACGACTCGCCCGGCTGGTAGTCCTCGATCTTCTTAGGCGTGACACTGGGAACGGTACATACAATCGCGCCGCGTATTAGTTATATATATATATATATATATATATATATATATATATATATATATATATATATATATATATATATATTGTTTTTCTTCGGACGGCAAATTTATTTAAGTTCAATAGCTCTTTATTGAGCTTAAAATTTCCATTATTACATAAATTCAAACAATTATAACTATTCAGGTAATTTTGCAGAAAAGACTATTGCTCGTGTCTGCCCGCTCTTGTGAGTGTGCCAACATCCTTCATATTACATAACGGTGTTTATATATATTTATAGATATATATATATATATATATATATATATATATATAAAATGGGTGTGAATGCAGCTGCGCAAGAGTCAAATAAGTGGTGTGAGACAGTGTGCACTCGTTGACGATGAAGCTTGTTCGAAGCCAGCGTGGGTCTGGGGTTGCGCATCTCACGTAACTGTTTATCGTCATCTTTTTTGTCGCATTTGTCTTTGTAGCTAGTTACAGGTTATATGTCTACTAATAAATTACGCTCAGAAAACCGCGCTCTTGTTATACGTGACACATAGAATTGTTGTCTTACCGATAGCCGGAGTAGGCTCGATAACCGTTGGTAGTTCCGCTCGCGTCGGCGTTGCTTGGGGCTTCGCTTTGCTGCTGCAGTGTCTGACCGTGTTGCTGGTGATGCTCGTAGGGCCACCTCTTCTCGCTGAAGCGACGCCGTTCAGCCGGCGTGTGTTCCGGCTCGGACACGTAACCGTCGTCCCTGGACATTGTAGGATGCGTCGACAACATTTTCAAACAAACACCGATTATAAGCGAGTCCAATGCGACCGAGTTGCCACATCGAATACCGCAAGGGCCGGGCAACATGCACGTATGACATATTTAGCACAGGTATAATTATTAACACAGGAAACGTAGTTACATATATATATATATATATATATATATATATATATATATATATTTATTTGATACTTCGATTAATCCCCTGGGCAACCTCTTCAGTACAGGGGCTGTATGGTTTCGAGTGTATCTGCAAGCACTCATGAATAAAGCTATGTGTTTATTTATATATATAATATATATATATTATATATATATATATATAATAACATATAGATATATATATATATATATATATATATATATATATATATATATATATATATATATATATATATATATATATATATATATATATAGCGAGCACTGCCGAGTGTGCAAACGTATTGGAAATGATTAATAAATCATTACAACGTTTTTTTTTATATCTATATATTTTTATATATTTATATTGTATAGGGTGTGGCGGTTGTCATCTACCGGGATGTCGCCAATTCGATCCCTGTTATTAGTCGAATTTTCTTTGAGCGATGCTCATTGAGAATAGATTGATAGACCATACTGCTGAGAGTCAGCGGCCATGCTGCCACAAGGACTGTTGGGGAAACCCTACATATCTTAACATGTCCGGCCCTCGGTGCATTGACGATATACCTCAGGTTAAGTTCCAAGCCCGTAGGGGACGGAGGATAGTCTAGAATTAAAAACAACCACCTTAAAAATGTTTATATATATATATATATATATATATATATATATATATATATATATATATACATATACATTACGACCAAAAATGTACGCCTAAAAGACTATTCTCATACAATAACAAATTGAATGCCCATCATTTTCGTACGTTCAAAGTGATGGTGCTGCGTTACGTAGTTGCCGCCATATCGAATAGGAAAACATGCATATTTGCTAGCATTTCGCTTGCTCCTGTGTCACATGCCCCCAGAGACGCCTACCCCGCTGCTACTACTACTACTACTACTATAGTACTAGTCGTTGTGCAGCCCTAACGCCAGCAAACATCTGAAGAATTGTCGATCGAACTGATGATCGAACATAATTCGGTGTTGCTTTATTCGTTTCACAAATTGGCACAATCAGTTAGAGTCGGAATTAAATATTGCTGTTGTTGTTTTGTTGTTGTTGTTGTTGTTGTTGTTGTTGTGTTTGTTTTTGTTGTTGCTCTGTTGCAGCCGGTGTTGTTGTTGCTGCTGCTCCTGCTATTGTTACTTTCGTTGTTGAACAATTTGTCAGAGTATGTCAATCAAATAACAAAAGATAGCAAGTATCGTCATCACTGGCTGATTGACTGACGTATATGGTCGATGACAGCAGAGACAAGTGAGCTAGCTTGAGGCTCGAGAATCGAAATAGACAACATGGACAAAGAGCAGGGACAGATGAGAGGCCTCCAAACACACGACCACAAGCGCGTGCGATACGGCCCTATATACTCGAATAGTCGCGACTTGAGTATCTCTCTATCAACCAACCAACCGACCGACCAACCGAGTCTTACTCAATGCGAGCCGTGTATGCCCTTTGTACTTTATCACATAACAGACATGAGACACGATAAGGCCTTCCCCTGATCACCTGCCGCCGGTTTTGTTCGTACAAACCCTACGAACTCAATGGCGACGGTGGTGCGGTCATTCAGAGAGAGGGATAGAAATATATATATTTATATATATATAGAGAGAGAGAGAGAGAGACAATCGTCACGCAGTAAAGGTCCAATCTCATGAGGGACCGAGTGCCTTCTCCTCGTTGACCATGCGCACTACTTGACAACGAAGAATGAGAAGAGAATACTAGAAAACGTTGTGTGTGGTATTTTTTGTGATGACACTGCGGCACTGCAGTTGTTTGTATTCTGTTGCTGTTGTTGCTGTTAATGTTGTTGCTCTTTATCTTGTTGCTGTAGTTAATGATGTGACCTTGGGGCGAGGACGGGCCAATTGTCGCTCAAGTACACTAAGTACATTTAACGAACGAACCCGCACACATATAAACGGCCCACACAACTTGATCACAACTGTTCTGACTGTTCACCTTTACTCATGCAGAGTATATGTATGTAAATATATATATATATATATATATATATATATATATAATATATATATATATATATATATATATATATATATATATATAATACACACACTAGTATACATATCTCTGAATTCTCTCACAGCATAGAACGAGCATGCGCGCGAGATTATTTACTGTTATCATTTGATTGAGATAGAGAACAGAGGCTAGCAACATCGGCTCTGACACCGGCAAGCAGCGAGCTTGCTGTCGTGCTGCAAAGGTCAGCCGTGCAGGACAGACGGCCTGGACGGCCTGGCCTGCGTGACAGATTGCGTGATTGATCAGCTCGCAGCAGCGTCCCTCCCGCGGCGGGGACTTCAGTCAGGCTTTCGCGAGCGAGATGATGTCCTGCGTGCTGAAGGCACGATGTGGCTCAACACCGTGACGAGAAGAAAACGACGCCGGGACACCCAGGGAAGGCCCAAACATCAACGAGAGCCAGAGTGGGCAGATGCCGCCCATAACATGTGCGTACTGTGTATTTGTGTGTATGGCTTTATTATTTTGTTTGCAGTTCGGTTGACAGGCTTACCTGTAGTGCGAAAGGCCGCGCTTGACACGCACGGTGATCACTTCCTGGTCAGCCTGAGGCTTCTTGTAGGTGTGCAACCGTTTGTACATCGTACGGTACCAGTCGCTGCCATGTTCGTCGTCGACGTTCTGAAACAATCGCAACAAGCGAGCAAATCAGAGAGATATCAGCCTGAGAGTGTCTTAGTCTGGAGAGACAAGATCGCAGACGCAGCTGCTGTAAGTCTGGTCTAATTTTGTTCCTTCGAGGTCATATGCGGTTGCCTGAACAACGTACAAGCGCGTGACGCTCGGCCGCCGAAAGTCGAAACAAACAGCAAAAACAACAACAACGACAGAGTAGACAAAATTGTAACAGTAAAAAAAGCGACGGGATTATGGATATAACAATACTGACAGCTATAGCAGCACCAGTAGTGCAACAATAAAAACAACAACATCAGCAACAATAAATACAAATATCAGCAGCTACGAAAACAAAGATTACAACTACAACGTTGACAACAACAACATCAATGTCCCGATGAAGATCAACGTGAGGCAGATAACTAATCGAATCAGCGCATGCGTAACGGCTCGATGATGCATTGTAGATTCTCCGGCCGCAGACTGTTTGACGTGGTAAGCAAGATGTACAGATCCACTGTACGGTATGATGCATCATTAACAGCTTTACGACCTGACCGTGGTTAGGCCGAGAGTAATAATTACTGACCCAGTTTTGGTTTCTAGACAAGATCTACTAGACGTCAAATTGATCTTTGTTAGCTTTTCTCTGTTCTCTGTTGTTAATTCTTCTCTGTGTCGAGCCCGGTGGCGTGATGCACTCCGCCTGCGCCTCGCGACCAGAGGAGACACATAGCTGCGCGGGTTCGAGCCCCACCGTTGCACATTTGTATTTATGGGGTCCATCTATGAAACATTGCGAAAAGCAGTCCCGCGGACGTTAAATCTTGGCTGAGGGTCAGCCCTAAAACTTTAACTTTACGACTTGACCGTAGTTAGGCCGAGAGTATTCATTATACTGATTCAGTTTTCGTTTCTATACAAAGTTCCACTAGACGTCAAGTAGATCTTTGTTAATTCTTCTCTCTGCCACGCGAAGGTGAGCGTAAACAAAGCATCTAACTGAAGAGGATTTTAAAAATAACAAACATAGACTTAGCTGTAGGAGTACGCGCAGACACACGTTTGACAGGAGCAGGACTTCTGCATGTGCTCCGTAGATTAAGCGAGAATCTTATCACATGCCAATAAGGGAGTATTTGACACCCAAATCGTCCAAAACCCGTCATGTTTGTAGAGCGCTAGGTAAAGTGTGGTCAAAGTGTGTCGGTAAAAGAAAATGATTGCAACACGATGCATTTTACGAAGGCCACTGCGCAGACACAAACATATTATAGTGGTAAATTATGCATAGGGCACTTTTTCCCAAATGCTCCCTAAGAACACTCAAAGTGCACTGAATCAAAATGGCGTTTTCCGACACGCTCTAATGACATGTGCGGCAGACATTAATTCAGACAGGCCGAATGCTAAAAGTTTAAATGTATTTCATTGTCGGAACAATCACAGTAATAATAGCAACAGTTATTTTTGTTATCGTAACAGAAGTTCAGTCAATCGAGCGTCAAATTTTGTAAGGGCAGGTGTTGTCACCAGCTGACAGGTTTGCACGATGAGAATGTGACCGCTGATTTAGCTGTGTAGCTCCAACTGACACTTGATCGTTTAGAACGATGGCGCAAAACAGATGTGTCAACAAGGCCACGTACAAAAGCAGCCCATCGTTGACACTGACCTCGATGAAGGACACTAGTCGGGGGTTACTCTTGTGAAGGCCGTCACGGACAATGGGATCGCAGATCAACAAACAAAACGCGTCTGTTGCCAGGCGCCAATCTCAAGTGCTGTTGAAGCTGTTGTTGCTGGGCCTCGGTACGCTTCGATTGTACGGTGACAAACGACAACAAAACCGAATTGTGTGCGAGTGTGAACGAGTGTCAACAGGATGCGTTGACGCAGCTAGAGCTCACGTATGATGACTCTGTCAGCAGCAGCACCAGCGGCAACAACAACACCAACGACAGCAACAACAAAGACAACAACAGCATCAACGACAGCAACAACAAAGACAATAACAGCAGCAACAACAAAGACAATAACAACAGCAACAACAACACCAACCGCCACCATGCTCCCGAATGCTGCCGAACACGAATGCTCTTGATCGGGATACGGGGTCAAACTTGCTACGGCCAGAATTCTACTGACTGCCTGTTTCTCGTTCCCTCTACATCGGTTGACTCCGTTACCTGACCACCAACGTCGTGTGTCAACTGTGCACAGATGAGCGATGCTGTAAGCCTAGGTAGTCCGTTTTGACCGATTGATCGAGCCCAAACACGTGCACAATACAATATACAATTCAGCGATGCTCGATAGACTCGAGATGCCTCAGAGGTAAACACGGAACGTCTGCTGAAGTGCGAGAACGCTCGTCGTCACAGGGCAGGCACAAACCACCCCGCCACCTCTCTCTCTCCCTCTCTCTTCCACTCGTCTCGGTGGAAGAAAGGGGATTCGAGCTTAACTTTCAGAAGCACAAATCACCACGGTAACCATTACCAGACGCGTTACTTAGACACGCACGGATCTAGAGCTCGAACAACAACAACATCCGTACAAGCACACAGACCTAGAATAACAGCAACAGCAACAACAACACAGGTACAACGATCAATGGCACCACACGTTAACCAGCGTCGACAGATCCGCAGACGAATGCTTGCCTACCGTCGTTTCATTGTCTCTCGACGCTTGCCTAACGAGTGTACGCAGTGCTACGCAGCTACAGGTACGTGGGTCACGCTACGCGGGTGGGGGGGGGGGGTATTGTTGTTTCGCCTTCTTCAGTAGCACCGAGAGCAGCTGCAGCTGTTGCAACAACAGCAGCAGCAGCGACAGTGGTAAACTAGTGTGTCTCTTCTTGGTGTTGACGGCGGTGTTGAAGGTAGACGTCGTTGAGGATGCGTGCCGCGCTTGTCCACCATGTTCGTCATGTCCGGACGCCGATAATGGCAAGCGTGGCAGTGGTGTGGGCCGCTTATCTCTAGCTTACTGCTTATCGCAGCTTCTGGCCAATAGTAGTAGTCGTAGTCGTAGTAGCAATGGCAACAGGTAGTAGTAAGATTAAAGTATCAAGAATCGCTAGTAGAACCCGGATGATCGTCCTGCGACTTGAACCGTCCAGAAGACCAACAGATAGAGGGCAATCATTAGGCGACGGATCTGTGGGGGGGGGGTCTGTGGTTGTATTTGTGTATATCTGTGTGTGTGTGTGCGTTCATGTGTTTACTTATCTGGGTCTGTGTGTGTGTGTGTGCATATGTTCATCTGTGTAGCTTAATGATGACCCTGAGGTTCCTGAACGACCAACTGCCGCCCGCCTGTGCTTCGGCCAGCCAGCCAGCCCTGTTTCCTTGCCCTGACATCTCACCTGGCGACGACAGCGTTGGCGGACGTAGCAGCAGCTGCAATAGCAGCAGTGGTGGTCCTGAGAGCATCGCCTCGCCTCACCTCACCTCACCTCGCCAAACGAAGACGAGACCGCAGCGACAACTGCACAGAGCGTACTCTAAAACGTTGCCTTGTTGCTGTTGTTGTTGTTGTTGTTGTTGTTTGTCGTTTTCTTCATCTTCTTGTTCTTTCTCTACTAGTACTTCTTCTTCGTCGGCTGTTGTTGTTGTTATCGTTGCTGCTGTTGCTGCAGCTGCTGCTGTTGTTGTTATTGTTGCTGTTGTCGTCGTCGTTGTTGTGGTGATGGCGGCAAAGTCTCATTATCAGAGACACATAAGACACACACGGAACATATTGGCCGACCTGCCTATGTATGTGTGCAGATTTCAGCTAGTAATTACTACCCTACTGCAATCGCTGTATAGCTGTAGAAGTAGTAGTAGCAGCAGTAGCAGTAGTTGAAGTATAGCTGTAGTAGTAGTTGTTGTAGTAGTAGTAATCGTAGTAGAATATAGTAATAGTAGTAGTTGTAGTAGAAGCAGTAGAAACAGTAATGACAGCAAAGAGTGGTAAATCTGACTGACTGACCAGTCAACCACTGACACGACGCCGCGCCAACTTAACAGCACACATGGCGACAGCATGGTCCTGTTTTGTCTTGTTGTTTGTCTAGCCGAACAACGGCCGAGCAGCAGCAGCAGTAACAGCAGCAGCTGCACGATAAGCAGGGGCAGCGCTCTGACGCTAAGTAAGGAGGCTTTACCACCGCCACCACCACCACGATACGATGCTATGGTACCACGAGGAAACGAGAAAGAGCAGGCGGCAGTCGGCGCCAGCATGACGACTACTGCATGACGCTCTTGGTCCTGGTCCTGGCTTGGCCGCAGTACCACAACCACAATCATCATTCAAGTCAGGCCACCAAGCTGGCGCCGCCGCCGACGCCAGAGCAATGCTCGGTCACTCTTGGTTCAGCACCGTTCAGTCGGAACAGTGGTCCCGCCGTTTCGCCCTGACCTCAACGACAACTGTACAACAGGACGAGGAGGACAACCGAAGCAGGAACTAGAATAGTAGTCGTAGTAGTAGTAGTAGTAGTAGTAGTAGTAGTAGAGAAACTGGCACAACCCGAAGCTTCGTCTGTCTGTTTTATTATTTTTATTATCAAGTCAAAAATATCTTTATTCAAGGGTCCTATATGCCTAAGTATGTGCTTTTTACAAATTTATTATTATTATTATGATTTGAATAAATGTACCACTATTATATTATAATATACTATCACTTCTACTGCTATTACAAAAATAAATGCTAGAACTACTACTACTACAACTACTTAACAACAGCCAACAACAATGGCAACGACGATAGGGAACAACAAGGTGCTTTGTTGTGTTGCCTCGCACGATGACCATAACGTCCTCATGGTCAAACAAGGACGGGCGCTATTTAATTCAGTGCGCCTGGGCGCATAAGCCCCCGCAGGCCGCCGAATGGCTAGACCAAGGCATCACAACCACTACCAACAACAACAACAGCAACAACGACGACAACAACAACAACAACAACAACAACAAACAGTGTCGTCACTAAACTACCACCAGCGACGATCTCAACAGCAAACTCGAGGTAACGGTCACTCTTCTGCGCGTCACGCCGCGCATCGGTGTCTATGATTGCCGTTCCGGGACGGTGGTTTAGTTGTTCCTTTCTCCACTTTTTGTCTTGCCAATTGGATCCCTCTCTCACTCAAATGAAGCCTGTTCAAAAACATTGCGAATAAATATAACGGGGGCCAGTAAATTGAGGTCGTGTGCGTGTGAGCTGAGAGAGAGAGAGAGACGCGTAAACTAATGATGCTGTGCCGAGTGCCTAAGCCGAGTGCCAGCTCATAGCAGTTCATTGTTGCAGCTCATGTATTCGATGGCTCGCTTGTTCGACGCGCACCGTTTTTCCACTCATCGCATTGAAATGGAACTCGAATTTTGCGCTGTGCAAACACCTTCTGCCGCGAGTGATCATGGTTACCGCGAGCGTCGAGCGATCAGGTCAGTCAAACGCTGCTCCTGTGCTGGGCTAACGGTCAAATAGGGCATTCGTCGAAGTCGTCGATCACGTATTTTTTTCTACTACTACTACTACTACTAATACTACGACTACTACGAGAAGTCAATAAGTGGTGGTCGACATGGCATCGACCTCGGACCGCCCACACACATGAAGAAGAAGAAGAGCAAAGTAAAACAGGAAGGACAAGAAAGCAAGAGAACAAAGAGCAGAGGAATACGATCAAGAGGAACGCAACTTTGTACGTTCTTGCAAGGGCGCCACAACCGTTTGTTACGGTTACGTACGCGTCTCCGGCGTCGTAGGGGTAGATATCTTGTCCCTTGAATATTATGGACAACTCCTCGCCTCTCTAATAGATTCTATGAGTGGCAACCCAGATATATATATATATATATATATATATATATATGTTGCACGGTAAGAGGAGCATATATTTGCCATTATTTTCACGCACGATTGTATTACATTAGAGCATATATATATATATATATATATATATATATATATATATTATATATCGCATATAGAGCATCGTGACTAAGACAGTCTATGAATATGTAAATAAGGTTTATTGAATCGTAGCCATATTTAGGGGGCCCCTAAATCCACTTGCAAGCAAAGCGCACACTATTGTTGTTGATAAAATGAGAATTAAATCAAAGGACGTACTTTAAATTACAAATCAATTTTTCAAGCCCGCTTCAAAAGGTCAATGCGATTTTTAGCATTTTTTTAAATCATCCGCTCAGAATGAAAGGAACAGCAGTATGATGTCGGTATCCCACATAAATTGACTCTCAATGAAACGTTATAGTCGATAGATCGGAATAGACTGTCGCAACGTGTGCTCCTGGGCTCGTCTCTGCCTGACCTCTGACTGACTCGGTTGAAACAGAAAGAAAAAAAACGCTGATCTAGATTGATAAACAATGATCATATTATCGATAGTAGCTGCCTTTTACAGCGAAAACAGGAGGTTAAACAGCTGCGGGTAACTTGGCGCGTCGTTCTCATTCGATGCTACCTCCCAAAAATTGTATCCAAGTATTATCACCAGTCATTAGTTTTAGAAAGTCAGGCGAGTGCCCATTTCTCTACATTTTCAAGAACTCTTAAGCAAGAACCACAAAATGCTGTTTTTTGGCCTGTATTAAGTCTCCAGACACAGATGGCGTTTTTTTGCGAACGCGGTTTTGGCCTCGACATACTACAACTTGCCAATTTCTGTCACAGGTCCCCTCGTCGCCAGGAGTGTTGTGGCTGCTATTTACTGCAGCGTTGGGTTTTACTGTCTCGCCGCCTTTTGAGGATCATATGTGTACGTACTAGTCGGAGCCCCTCACATCCCTAGCAGATACGTTAGGTTCACAGATCAGTGGTAGAACTGATGCCATCCTTTCAAACCGTTATCCATAGCTGCAGTTGTAAAAAAAAGATAGCCGGAGTATGAATTTACGCTGAGCAGCCGATGACGTGCACGTATGTAAGCATATACATATGAGGCTGGCGTGAGCGAATGTTAAATGAACGCTTTATTTTAAATAAGAATAACGTTCCTGTAAATATATATGTCACTAGACAAACGTGTCTGTAATGTATGGTTCAAGCGTCAACTTGCCTCGATACGTATATATATATATATATATAATTGCGATTTTTTACTAGCAAGCAATTATAGGGACTTGTACAACTTTCTACGAGATCTTCAAGAGCCCTTCGGCTGACAAAAGAGACCTTTCTACAGTTGCAGCGTTGCCGCGCTGAGCCTCGATCGATATGCACTGCAACAGGTATTCGCTAACCCGAGTTGCAGCGATGACTCTCCGGTCCAGGTTAGTCTAGTAAATTTCATAGGCTTCGGTGCGATCGGACCTAAAGTTTCTCGAGGAAACCACGTGTCCACGGAGTGAGAGGTTTTCCGTCTGGCCTCAGCTGCTGTTCCGACTGAGACCGACAGGTTCCTTCACTGCCGGAGTGTGGGCCGCGTGAATAGCGCGAAAGATCACATCGCTGAAGGCGAAGCAACGTGAGTGGCGCTCAGCGCTATAGCGACACGAAAGACGTGCTCACCCATGCCGCTTACTGGAGCTCTGCACAGGTTGCATGGGTAGGGGGTGCGTTAGCGCAGAATCCATTTCTTCAGTCGCGTCCATTATTCACGCCGCCTGGGATGGACACACTTTAACTGGTCGTGAAGTTCTTCAGGTCAGTCAGCTTTCATTAGAAAACGTCTTAACAGTTGTGCTTAGGGCCGATCTCGTCAAAGCCGGGTCTAATCCGTAAACCTCCAACCCTAGCGCTTTACGCCGTATTTAATGCCATCTTGCAGCAAGCATCGCTGTTGTCAAATTGGCACGAAATAATGCTGATTGTAATTCCAAAGGCTTAGAGCGCCCACAGAGTTCATTTTCGTGGTGTAAGATTGCAAAGGAAAGCAGCAGAATTTACAAGCTGCTGGATAACATACGCACATGCCGGCTGGCCTTATTCGTTACGCTGATAATATTGAGACGCTCCGTCGGCCATGGCTTTGAAATCGCCGTGAGGCGTACCTTCATTACAACGAGGGCCGGACGTGGCCGGTGTATCTGGCTTAGGCGAACGTTGCCGAGTAAGATCGCTTCCAGGCGGCCTTTCTCAAGCTCGCTCGCGAGCGTATGCAGGACCAGTCGTAACCGATAAGCTAGTGTACATAGCGGCCGGAACTCAGCTCTTCAATGAGGTCGTTCCAGCGCATCCATAATCTTCTATAAACAGAGGCACCCTTGGCGGATCTAGACCTTGGCAGACTAAAAATCAGCATTGTATTCAATGCTATGGCATGGTTTGGCTACGTAGTAGAAGAAAAATTATATATATACACTATATTGTATTGGTCCATAGAGTGATATGCTTTTACAACTGGTTCTAAGTGCATATCCTTATATGCAATAATTTATAAACATATATATATATATATATATATATATATATATATATATATATATATATACATATATATATATATATATATAATATATGTATGTATATATATATATATATATATAAAGAGCTATGTGTCAACCCCCATAAATTGTCCGTGTATGTCGCGCCGTTGGTTAAGCCATTTCAGACACTAGTTCAGCTTGTTTCGAATCTAATATCCAAATGCTGGCAATGAATAAAATTTAAAACTCCTTTTAGAATATTTAGTATGTGAGTGTGTGCGTGACTAGGTTACTATAATAAAACACATTAAAACGAATTATCTAAGTGTAGTGTGCTTTTATCATTTGCATACCCCTCTGGGCGTAATGGGCACACCGTTTTCGGTTGGCCCAACGCCGTGAACTTTTGGAGTTGGCCCGTGTCTGGTCACGACGCGTTGATTGTATGTCTTTGTCCAACCGATCGGAGACACTTCGGGAAGTGGCGAAGGACTTGAGGGGAGCGAACTACTTGTCGGGTAGTCTCGAAACATCTGGTGCTGCTGCTGTTGTTGTTGCTGCTGTTGATAGACGTTTTGCTCTGCTGCAGGTGCCGCCAGAGGCACTGGTCGAAGTTCCGTAGAACCCTCTGCAAAAAGTGAAGTGTAACAGACAACGAGCGAGAGAGGAAAAGAAAAAAGAATATTGAGCATTTAGTGAGGTCTACTCGTAATTCTCATCATCATCATCTCATTTACGTAGGACACAAATTGGACGGCTGTAATAACACTTTAGCAGTAATAATAATAATAGCAATGCGTACAATAACAGTCAGTAGTAGTAATTGTCATACAAACAACAATGACAACACATTATTTATTCATTATGATGGCCGCTAACTATCAGTAAATTCGAGCGATCAAATTTTGGTTTCAGCTAGAACGGAATGTGTCGTCTTGTTAAGACCGAGTACTGCAACAAACGTTGGTTAGGTAGCCCCTAGTAGCGCACTGTTATGGTAAGTAATATCGACAATTATTAATTGATAATTACACCCACGTCGTATTCGAACGCAATCGGCCCACGGTTAAGCTGGCTTGATCCTAACCTAACTAGACTATTTTTGGGTGCGTGTCCCTGCGTGTGTCTTGACGAACGTCGTCGGGATCCACCAACGATTCAAATTCCTAGACAGCCTTTATTTAATATGTACGTAAGTGCATCATACAAACCTCCGTTGCTTCGCCGTCAGCTCGCGTCATAGTGATCTGCGTCTGTTGCATTGGTACCACTAAACCACTGAACCACTGTAGTGTCATATAGCGCGCAACGCAATACGAGTCATACGAGTGGTTCGATATGAAGCAGCTCCGCTACAAACACGCAAACTCGGGCGCCATGGTATCGGCTAGGCAGCAGCGTACGGCTGACTACAGGGACGCAGGTCGAGACTATTTTTGCCCGCATAGAATGCCGCACTCCTCCGGATTTTGCCCTCGCTGGCTCGTAAGCTATTAAACTGCTCGTGAGGGATCTCTGAGAGATCATGACATGCTTCGAGACTAGCGGATGACCGCGCGCGGAACGCCAAGGCTCCGCAGCCGTTCTCGGCGACAGCCCGCTGAGCTCAAAGTAAAACCTCTCGAGTAACCGCAATCTTTCAGAATAGCGGTCGAGTGCGGTTGACAGTTAGCAATAGCTTGTGTTCCTATCCAAGCCAGTGGAGTATTTAGCAAGTTGGCACCGCACCTAAGAGCACCTGGAGCTGGCAACCAACAAAGAGAGCTATCTCAATAAAACAATGTGATCGCAGAGCAGGGCACTCGATCCACGCAACAGAACATTGCGAGAGAGAGATAGTAAGTCAAATAAATAGTAAGGCGGTGAGTAAAGTTTCATTCATTTAGGCATACACAGTATAGAGCCTCTTTATGCGACGCTGCAAATCGAGTCAACTTATAAACATGGGTACTTAGTTAGTTAATTATATTTTGACCGCTTCTTTGTTTAGTACTGACCTGCGAGGTGTAAATAAAAATAACTAAAACACAGAGCATTGTATCTACAGTGCTGTGTGTTTGAGCCACTGTGCGAGAAAATATTTCACCAAAAGTAGCTTCGTGAATGTTTTTGTAAGGTTAGGTCCAATAGGATATGATTTTGGCTTGTCCCCTATTAGAGCCTTAACCTTGTTTAAAATATTTTTTTTTCAGGCAAGACATAGTAGAAATAAACGTCATATAGATCGTAGCTAGACAGATCGTATTGCCATGGATTTTTCAAGACGGATCACCGCGGTCACAGAAACACCAGCCGTGATTTACGTCGTAGCCACTCGAGACCAAGTACATGCGCTGCCGAGACGCTCACGACATATCAATTGCTTATGTTTGACCTCTCCCTGGCATCGTCTGTAAAGGCGCCGCTTATCGAGTACTTAGTACTGACTGATGGCAGTCATTTTGTTCTTCTTATGTTCTATTAGATTCCGAGCGGCAAGACGTTTTAGGAAAGCAGACATCACTTTAAAAAACCGAATCAAATCACTTCAGCGCAAGAGCAGACATTGAACGCTGCTATGTTCACGTTAAAAAAGGCTAAATGCTTAGCCGGCGCAGCTGGCTTAGCTTGTCAATGTGATGAGTGAACAATTGGCCAGCTATAGTTGAAAATAGGTAAACTATGTGAAACACGGCACCTAGCGCAGGAAAGAGTAGGGCAGCTACTAATCGTCGCGTGAGTCCGGACAAAGCACGTCGTATTCGGTAGTATGACCGCTCTGGTGAAATATTGCTGCTTCCGTATTATCTATATTTAATTCTAGCTCTAGGTCCTGACATAAGTCCTGGCGCCTAAGTCGTGGTGACAGCTCAGCCCAGAAGTACATAAGAAGGAAGCCGGTGGGCCGAGACCATTGAGCTCGTTTATTGAGAAAAGCATCTGTCGGTGTTGCTCTAGTATAAAGGTATTGGGCGCTCTGGCCGGACGTAGATTACGAGGAGCGAGAAGGCCGCTCTGCTAGATCTGTCTTCCACAATAGAAGACGCACGTCGTAATAGATGTATTATCCAGAAGGACCGGTGTGTCGCACTGGAAAAACATCATCATCCGTTGGCCACGCTCTTCTCTGCGATCTAATAATAATAATAATAATTATTATTATTATTATTCTGTTACTGTCTTACTAACTAGATACTTTAAAAACAATAGAATGCAAATGTATCTATTATTAATAGTCTGCATTACAGTTTCTACTCAAACTTTCATACTTGCGAAATGCAGTACTATTTTGCAAGAATGCGCTATATTTGCTAGCATATGACTTATTAACTATCAAAACTCCAAGGTTTTTCGGTTGTTTGGCGTTGAAGCGCCATTCACCAGTACGCAACTGGTGTCAATTGTTTAAGTTTGATTCGGTGAAGTGAAGAAACGAGCTTCGGCGATACAGAGCCGAAAGTGGAGGATTAATGAATTTGCATAGTTCGGCGTTAAAAACCAAATGAGCGCCCGTTGGGAAATGTCCGAATTGAACCTTCAGGTAGTAGCAGAAGGCCCTGGATTGCTTCGCAGAGTGATTACATGATACGAGTCATGGGTATATGGTTAGGACATCAAGACCAAAGTCCAATCCTCCCAGTGATACTTCCAAGAAGAGAGTCAAAGAAATCCAGATAAAGCAGATCCAATACCAAAGTACCAATTTTTTTTAGTACTAATTGACTGTTTTTTCTCCATTACAGGAAAATCATTTTCTAAGAGTTTTTGCCACCTGGTTATACGGCCAATAGGAAATATTACTGCAAACTTTTACGAAGATTGCGCGAAAACATCAGACGTAAAGGGCTTGGATTCTGAACAAACAACTCCGTTACTGATTTCAGGGGGGTTGATGATTCTGATGATTCCAAAGAGAACCGCTAAGGAAACATGCGGATCTACTAAGCGTAAGTGCCGGCACAATGCGTCGAATTGCAAAGGAGAATTTGCACTACGTTTCGTATGCACGAAAAGTTCGACAAATGCTGTTGGACGAGACCAAAGCCACCAGAGTGGCCTGCTCTAAGTTGCGCTCTTGTGTTCGCTCAAAGATCCTGAGGAGGTTAGAGGCCCTCAACACGCGGTGGGGTTTTAATGCTGTCTGAGCAAAATACACCACGGAGACGGATCATACTGGTAGACTTGCATTTTTCATCCACTGCTGTTGTCGTCGCTTTACAAAGCATCCATCCGTTCACTCGACACAACAACCCACAGATATATCTATGTATGTACACTACAAATTGGTCTCGTCTCTGATTGACTAACGCTCTTACATATGTCGCCTAGAATGTCTCCTCTCTCCTACGTTGCCCGTGTTGAAAGAAACCTTCACGGTCTCATCTTATGCGTCGGAATGCGGGAGCGCGCGACATGACCAGGCTCTCTGGCTGTGGTTCTGTTTCAAACCATTCCATTTCCAAACGTATTATCCACCTTTTGTAGGACTTGGGTTTAGTCCCACAAAGAGCGTCCACAAACAGTCCTGTTTTGCCCCGATTGTTTTGCCTGATGTTTAGTGCAACGAGCAATGCATCGATATTTGTTTTCGATTTTGTCCAAGTGCTTTCAGATTATGGTTTCACCAAGGGTCGGTAGAACCGATATTACCTTGCTCCCTTGCAGTGGGCAGCCCAGATCCCAGACTGAAGCCACGCTACGTTTTGCTAAGTGCGAACTGAAGCTCTCGTTCTGACTGGAGCGTTTGTTTATACGGCCATGAGAAGGGTCATCATCTTAGCAAACATCGACGACGCACTTGGAAATGTCCTCGGGTACTTAGACTCGCAAACTCAAATGCACTCAAGGTTGAATAACGCGCACATTTTCCGAGATACTGTGCGAGAGAGAGATGTTTACTTTATACTTCAAAAATACCGAACGAGATGGCTTAGTGGCAAGAAGCACTTGATTTGCATTCGGGAGGCCTGGTTCGAGACTCAGACCGGCCACTTCTAAATTGGTTTTCATGGTTCCCAATTTAAACAAGGTGAATGCCGGAGTGGATTAAAAATCGACCATGATCGAAAAAAAACGGAGAGCACAGATGTCTCAATAAAAAGAGATGGTGCATTACCATCCAACCCCCCATTAAAAAAAAAACTGTGTGTCTGCTAGTCATGGGTAGCGTTTGCAGTACTAGTAACGTTCATCGGGCCAACGACAAGACGTTCGAATTTGTAATATTATTTGTAATACTGTTACATGAATAATAAGACTGTAGGACAAATACTGATGGGTGGGTAAAATAAGTAGTGGATCTTCGATTGCTTTTTTTGTATCATCCGTCCAGTGTAGGGTGGAATTTGATGAGCGATAGCGCGACTGCTAGAGGGCTTAGTTTGGTCGCCATGTTTGCCTAGAGGGTCAGTAGAGACCACAGTCAGTCAATCAACCCGTCGTCCTCAACATGGGAGAATGTTGCTCTCGAGAGTAGGTATTGCTGCCACGTGAGCTACGCAAACCATGCGGCCTCTCTGCTTCCGGCTGAAGCAGGCTACATTCAACAGCCCTTCAGCACCCGTCTCTCCTCCTGCCACCAGCACAGCCGGATGGACAGCAAGACCGGGACGCCTTTGTGCCCGCGCCTCGTTTTTTCTCCTGACGGTATACTAAGCAATTGTGCTTGTAGTTGCTAGCATTTGACTAGATCTAATCCGCATTAAAAGGCATATATATATATATTTATAAATATATGCATTTTAATGCGGACCAATAAAAAATGCAGCATTGCAAGCGAGGAATAGAACTCGGTGCAAGGCTAGAGTTGAAACAGCACCTGCTCTTTTAGCTTAAAAGAAAAGCTTGCAAAGTGAAGATGCCGGCCGTTTGCCCTCATAGCATTTTGTAATATACTTTAATAAATTGTGTGTTCAACACAATGCAACAGAATTACTTGGGCTGCATACTGGTAAAGGCATGTCGCATGACATGCGAATCACAATGCTAGTGAGTTTTTAAATATACTCTATGCAAAGTATTACTTTTAGGTAATAGTAGAACCGAGATGCACCACCTCTGCTGCATCTCGTCCATCTTTGCTTGCCACTGCTGCATCAATGTAAATAAATATTCAATTTCCGGTGAGATTAATCTGACGCTTTTCGCTTCCACTGCTGGACCACATTTTGGCATGGAGTACACGCCCCCCCACCACCCGTCATGTTTAGCAGGCTCTAAAATATTTCTATCTAGATGGTGAAACATCTCCCTATCAAGGCAAAAGTGTGCCATTGTGATATTTGACCGCAATATTTAAGATCGGTCACTTAGCTGTGATACGAGACTCAAACAGGCTCACCTCAGCGTGCAGCGATCTCGTCAAGCCATTGCAAGCCCTCGAATGGATGAAGGTGAACGATGCTCAGCAGCAGCAGCAGTCTCTAGCGCTCTGTATAGTGGTCGTGCCCAAATGATGCATTGAATAAACACACGATAGATCGAATGACTCAAACAGTTGATCACGATGACCAACTCTACAGGTTGGCCTTCATATCTAAAATCGTCACGTAAAGCCAAGCGACTCCGTGGCTAATCACCTAATCACTTCTGCCTTGCTCATATTCAGCTGGAGACATTTACGACCTAGGCGACTCACTACAACATCGACAGTACGTAGTATGGCACTGAGTTAGTGTGCAATGACGATGCTGTCGTGTGTATGACTATTACGGCGTCGAACTTTCGAAATGGTCTTCTCATTAGGAAACGCACTAGCAAAGCAGGCAAATCAACTATATTGGCTAGTTAAAAATATTTAACAGACTAGTGAGGACGTCAGCACGTGCGATCAGGGCAGACCCCCCTCCGCGGCTGAGAAAAACAAGCAAAGCAACAGAAGGATACCGAAATAGGTCTCTACAACAATTCCAACGAGCGATGAAGGCCGGGACCGGTGCGTAGCAAGCACCAATTCGAAACCTAGACCCTTGCCGCCGCGCGGCACACGATGGGCTGAAACAGGTTGTTTGGCGTCGGGGCAAAACATTTTGCCTACTCTCCTCCCAATTAACGAGGCTATTGCCAGAAGCAGGGCTAGAGACAGAGCGGACTGGCGGACTAGTAGGTGACGGCGGGAATACGACGATATGGTGGACGGGCTACAACCGTGATCAGGTGATTGCGAGTCAAGGACACAGAAATAGATTCATATCGACAAAGGTCAACAAGGTAGATACTACTTAACAGTTTTGCTACTTTTCGCTACATCGACCTATCAAGAAGTTCCGGGTCTTCCTAGATGACATAGGTACCAGCGTCTAAGGGCACGCGTGAAAAAGGCCGTAGACGGAGTCTTCGAGTTTATCAGGATTTTTTCGGGATGGCCAACGGGAAGGCCTTCTGCCAATCCGAAGGCAGCTGATTCACACTTAAGCACTCATTAAAGCGCTCCGTCCAGCGAGGCGCAAACCAGAACCTCTATGAGGTGCTCAGTTTGGATTTGACCAAGCTGCCTAGCCGAAAATCCTTAAATTTCGTATAAAACTTCCTTGATAGTGAACTTTGCGGATAGTGCACGCCGCAGGTACTTCGTGTGCTCATACTATGCGGCAGCGAATACCGCAACTATTGCAGAGAGTCGATGGCAGGAAATTTTTAGGAATATCTGATAAACCATGTGGGAGAACTAAAGCGACACTATACAGTTAAGTTGCCATTGTGTCTTGATAAGCATCTCTCCCTTGATTTCTACGAACCTTATGCGTTTGCCTCTTGAGCGTACCGGGACACTAGTTTCATAAATTAACAAATAAAGGCCGTACAGTTGGCTCAACGGCTGGGAGGCGTCGTAAATTTGGGCTATGTGCGGCTGCCTGTAACTCTCTCTCTTTCTCTCTCTCTCTCTCTATATATATATATATAAAAGTGTCGGTTTGTTATTCGAATGATGTAGTATCTCCTCCATTGCGTTCCGACTGTCAAATGAGTGTTCACTATTCACACCTATTACCGGGAGAGCTATAGATACAGCCAGTTTTGAAAGCGGTGTTTGCTTGCGCTTCTCATTGGTGATGGTGTAACATCGAACTGTCGACAGTAGTGCCTGTGATGTTGAAGTGTGTGTTGTGGTATTGTAAAAATTGTGTCAACATTATGCTCGACGACATTACGTTGGCTGTCTCGTAGGCGAATCAGAGGAACAATTCGGGCTCGAGTTGTGCAACCGTTGTGCTGCTTTTGCAGTCTCGAAAGACTGTGATGATTGCGTCTGCTTGGCTAAAAGGCCAAGACACTGTCCGTAGTTGGGCATCATATATATTAGGATAGTGCATCTGGGATCTTAAGGGCAGTGTTGAGAAGCCGTGACAGGTCGCGGACAGGTTGGCACAGGTGAAACACGAACAGTGGAACCAGTGGAGACACAGAGAGAGAACACAATCAATGGACGTTGCTGTCGTTGTTGTTTCCCTCGGCCTCCCACCGCAGCGTGACGACTCGTCAGCGCGACAGCGGGGTTGTCAGCAAACTCATCTGTCTTGCTGTCTCGTGGTAGGTTTCGTCGGTTGGCCCATCGCGTATCGCAGTATGCTTGCTACAAGCCTCGACATACGGAAACACACCCATCATGTACATCAGTCTGCCTGTTCTCCGACGTCCCTTCACAGCCCTTACACGCGTTCACACAAAACGTGTCCCATACGCAAACCACTATACGCACTACGTAGGGCAGACACGCGTTGAAGTGTTACTCCCCCCCGATCGAGCTCTGGCGTCAGACTCATTGCTTCCTGATTGAGACAGGATTTGGTGCCGGCGCTGGCCATCGAGGAAGCTGGCGCCGAAGACGAAACCGGCTGTGTAGAACAGCCGCGTAGCCATGCCCTTCGACTGAACAACAAGAATAGCGTTGACGGTCGGCTGCCAGGTGAAGGCCGAAGCAAAGCAGTTGTGGAGCCTAGTTAACACATTGATAATTATATGGCACCTCACTCTCTCTTTTTCCTTCTTTCTCTCTTTGTGCGTTTTTCTTTCCCCTTTTCTGCACTTTAGACGTTTCTTTACCTCGCTCTCTCACCCCCCTCCGCCCTTCATCTCTCTCGTTCTTGTTTTAAGACAAAGGTAGGCGGTAGTTGGGGTGTCCTGGGGGTTTGCCCGTGTAAGTGTCGGCACTCATTCGACATTGCCCGGGCGTAGCTGCTGCACATGCCGTACACGCCTCGTGTGTCGATGTGCGTCGTGCGACGACGATGTCTATCATATGTCTACCCTCCTCGAAAAAAAAAATTTGTCTTCTACCTTGTCTTCTACCCCCCTAAAATGTTCGGCGAAAAACATTACTTTTTTGGGACTGGCCCTCAGCCAACATTTAACGTCCACGGGTGGCTTGCTCTCGCATTGCTTCGTGTAAGACGGACCCCATAAATACAAACGCGCAACGGTGGGGATCAAACCCGTGCACGCCCCTATGTGTCTCCTTCGGTCGCGAGGCGCACCCGAATGCACCCGCCACGCCACCCCCGGGCTCGACCGTTGTTGTCGGCCTAGACGTTAGTTATCAACCGGTTCAGCCAACAGCTCCCACTCCCTAAAGCCAAAATCTCGCCCACGTCGGTATCAGCCCCGATGTCTGACATAAGTACAACGCTGAATGAAATCTTGCGCACAGGTCCGTCCGTCTGTCGAACAAATGAACGAATATGAGTACATTCGAACTCAGACAGGCACCACTATGTCCTGGCTCATTCTCGACGGGTCCCTCTTTGCTGAACATTTATGCTCCCACACCTAGATGCAGAAGTGTAGCAGAGTAGTCCGGTACAGTGAAATTGAATAAGGAACAGTCGGCGAGATAGCACACCTAGGCCGATGAACCCATCGTTTGTTGCTACTACCGACTTCTCGAATGAGGAACGAGACGGAGTGCCCAAGCAGAGTTGAGTTACAGATTGCTGTCTGGGCCAGCCTAGGCGGGCTAGAGTGGTGATGGTGGCCGTCATTGTCACCATGTTGTATGTCGTCGAGAGGATAGAGGGCAGCAGGCGCAGAGAATACAAACTGAATGCTGTCATTTTTCATCCAGCTCGACCCAGTTCATTGTCTTTTTTCAGTTTGCCTCAGATTTGTCGCATGGTCTCTCTCTCTGTATATATATATGTATATATATATATATATATATATATATATATATATATATATATATCATAGTCACTGATGCAATTACGCGTATAAATGTGATTCTTTAGAGTACATTATTTGCATATATATATATATATATACTTACAAAATTAGATTTTTTTGCAATTCTTATACGTTGGGTTATATTGGAAAAAGTGATTTTTGCCGAGTTGTACAAAACCCAAACGTTTGCTGAACGAATTCGAGGAGACTCTGCATATATATTCTAATATATATACTCGTGATTTTATAATGTGCATTATTTTCTGTCATCGTGACAACATAAGCTTTCTGGGTATGTTGAATTGATCTAATCTCGTTGTTTTTCACGAAAACCTTAATATTGAAAAAATGCAGCTCCTTTAATAAATCTCAAGTTGATGATAATGATGATCATGGTAGATACACATAGATACATACATGTACGCTCTCCCTCTCCCCTTTCTCTCGGTCTCATCATTTTGTTCAATCACTCGCTTTTCCTATCTGTTTCCCTACATTCTTGCAGCAAACATTTAGCTAAGCAACAGCAACAGCAGCAAGCGGACTGCGGTGTAGTCGGCCGTGGCAATTCGAATGTTTTCTCCCTTTGGCAGGGATCACAACACAGATTGCGGCTGCTCGAATTGTTCGCGGTCGGTCGGTCGGTCGATGGAAACCCGAAACGGTTCTTTTTCGTATTTTTCTCCTCCTCCTCCTCCGGCGATGTATTATTGTTATTATACGCGAGCACGGATCACGTGCCTGTGTGTGTGTGTGTGGGTGTGAGCCGCCCCGAAAGGCCGGTGCTCATTTTTGAACCTCTCTGGCATTTGAGCTATGTTTTTAGACGGCTACGACCGAGCCGAACGAAGTGCTGATACGGCGAACATGAAAGTCGTCATGGAACGTGGTTATTGAAACGTCCCCGCTGCTGCTGCTGCTGCTGCCACGGCCGCTACCGCATAGAGCACTGTTGCCACTGGATCCGCCGATTGAACGCAGCACCGCAAGGATAGGTAGACAATCGCAACCACACAGCCAACTTAACCACCTTGTTATCGTGATTGTCGTCCGTTCGAACTCGTGGCAAATTGTAGGAGAAACGCGATTTGCGGGAAGACAGGTAGATTCACAAATAAATAAATACACGAAAATACAGCAGCAAAAAGCTGTCAGAGCATAGTTTTAGTGGTTTTGTTTGTTGTGCGTTCCACGACGACCAGCGTTTGGTTTACGGTCTGTACTCTCAGAATTTTAAAGATGAATGTTTTCAACAAAAGTAGCCTTAGAATTGTAGTTAGTAGTTTGAATTAAAATGCGTACCAAAAACGTAATGCATAAAAAGAAAGAAAGAGAAACAAAAACATTTGAGCGAGACTTGTGTTTCGTCTTCTCTCTGACAAGAAATCCTCCATGACAACAGGCAAATATCCTCACAAAAATTGCCTTTTCCACTCTGCCAACTTTTAGAGCAAGGATGATGGCTAGCCAATGAAACATCAACAACAGGCTTGGGGGATCGATTCGAACCCACTGCTTCAATAACCTCGTACTAATCTAGCTCGTCGATGCATGCGTTTAAATAGATAAGAGTGATCCAACTCTGTAAGTTATGATCTTCTTGATTTTTATCGACATTTCCGAGTGACACAACGTAGCCTTGACCCTTATTTGGGCCCTGCTGGGTCGCGTTTAATTGAGCCATCCCACATAGTGTTGTGGCTATGACAGAGCGCAACGCGGAAGTCTTTAGCGATTCGTCTATACTCCTGTCGAAGCCATATGGCAGCACAAATGCGTAATATCGAGAACAGCTGCCGCGTATATATATATATATATATATATATACATATAGAGAGAGAGAGAATTCACTGTAGGCATTTGGATAGGTTATTTTCAAAAAAAGAATCGCACTACTACTAGCGAATAACAACAGCAATAGTCGCAATGATGATAATAATTAGTAACAATGTTCGTATCGTAGTGATCAATTAACCATTAAGCTAAACAAAATCAAGAGGAACAACATAGGCGCGTCTGTTAGGGAGGAATCCTAGCGCCTGTGGCCCCCGTGTACCGACAAAGACAACAACAACAACAACAACAACAAAAGCTCGAGGAAGTGCACAGCAAGCAGTCTTTGTAGAATACGGCCACCGCTAGGGACTTGCACATAGCTGCCATCTCCGGCAAACTTGTAAAGATGGCCACCGTCTGAAGATACAGGTACATGAAGGGCACTTTTTAAGGATTGGTACATGACGACGGTTAACCTCTAAGGATTGGTACATGACGGTTATCCTCTAAGAATTGGCACATGACGGCCACTTTTTAAGGATTGGTACATGACGGCTATTCTCTAAGGATTGGTCAATGACGGCCACCCTCTAAAGACTGGCACTTGACGGCCACTCTCTAAGGATTGGCACATGACGGCCACTCTCTAAGGATTGGCACATGACGGCCACCCTCTAAGGTTTGGTACATGACGGCCACCCTCTAAGGATTCGTGCAAGACGGCCACCCTCAGGATTGGTACATGGTGGCCGCCGCTAAAGACAGTGGTACAGAAGAACCACCATCGTCGCCTAGGATTCGAGTAGTAGAGAATCACCACTAGCAGGAATGCAAGTACAGTATCACAAGCATGCAAACAAAAACGAAATCAAGGGGGAAGAGAGTGAGGAGTGGCTGCAGAAACGAAATGAAGGGAAAGAGAAGAAAGCAAAGCAACCAGTTGCGCTAGCTGCTGCTGCTGCAGCTGCAGCAGGTAGGACTGTAGAAGCGGTAACAAAAACAATGGTAAATAATATGTATTGTAATAATAACAATAATAACTGTAATAAAACAAACAGAAAACTTCGAATATCAGACAAAAGTGCGTTTTTTGTTGTTGTTGTGGTTGTTGTTGTAGTTGGCTCGATATCTACCTCTGGCTGCGCGCAGAAGGGTGATGGTGGGCGTCTCGGTGGGCGGCAGACCGCTGCCCGTTGGCGAGTTGGGAGCAGATGATGACGATGCCGGCGCCAACCGTGCTGAAGAGGCCGGAATGATGTAATCGTCTTCCTCGCTTCCATCGGCGACTACCGCCAGCGGCATTGTGGCTGTATGTCAGGCTGTGCGTAGCGTGCGTGATAGATAACTACTCCTTTGTAACAACTATTTCTAGTTATTACTAATCCGACTGCTATTACTACGACGACGACAACGACGACGTCAACAACGATTACGATCTTGTTATCAAAGGCTTCGTTTGCTGTCAGATGCTTGCAGCGAACGCGGAAAGAGTCTAGCGTAGACAGACGCTTGACAGGCGTCCTTGTGGTCCAGAGGCCGAAGTCGTCCGTTCGGAGGCGGTAGAGAGCAGAGCTTCCGTCGAGCTGTCTCGACAATTCTTCGCCACTTGTGACTTGTGACGAGTAATTAAGTCTAAATAGTCAACGGGTAGTGAATATTGTATTCGATGTATTCGTAGTAGCAGTAGGTGAAGTAGTAGTAGTACTAGTATGTGAAGTAGTAGTAGCTGTAGTAACGGTAGTTGCGCGAGTCGTACGAATCGCAGCAACCTGTTTGTCGAGCAACCAGCACTCTACGTGTTACGGCGCCAGGTCACAGACGATGACAACTTCCACCACACCACACCACACGACACGCACGAATTCGACTTCAAGGCTGTTGTTCAGTCAACAGACGAAACAGACGACAGGGTGACTCAATAAGTGCGTGAAGTCAGCAAACGACCTGCAACGACTTGATTGACCGGAAATAAATACGCCGACACATGTAGCCGGGGTCCTTGAAGTGGCAGTGATGCTGTTGCTGCTACTTCTGCTGCTCGATATCGCCGAAGTTGTCTTGTTAGACTGTGCTCGATGCTTTCTTACGGGTCACGAACGGGGCTGTTGGGAGGGAAGACGCTACGCAGTTTCCGCAGTAGGTGCATAGCAGTCTGGCCAGAGCAGTGCAGACAATGTCTCCGACTCTGACTCCTCAACTGAAATGAGTTGTTGACAGAAGAACAACACCATCATCGGGTTTCGATTAGAGTTTCGACCACCACATCAGGTGACCACCGAGCCAGCTGGCTAACGGTGACAGACAAACAGACAGGCTAACAATATCGATCACATTAAATGTTGACGAATAATTCGCTAACAACGCATAACGCTGTCGAAAGACAGCTGCTCGACACGTGCCATACATACAGCACAATGTCGTTGCTACGCTACGAGTGTATACAGCAAAAAACCTTCTTCGATACAAGTCGGTTTGTTTGCAATAGGACGGTAGTATCTACCAGTTGCTATAAATGTATCACCACATATCAGTTTTGCGCAGAGTGATCTCGTTACGTTCGAAGTTTAGTTCTGGTTAGACTACACAACGACAGTCCATGCAGGTTACCTTACTTTGAGTGAGAGCTCTGATTACCTGAGTTAAGGTAACTGCAACTTGTTCAATCAATGGGTGTGGCTCCAGTATTTAATTTTATTCAAGTTTGGTATTTTTACTAAAACTGATGAGTATATTGTTATGATATGTACATATATATTGTTATGATATATATATATATATATATATATATATATATATATATATATATATATATATGAAGCTCATATTCTCGATGGTACCGCAGCAGAGTAACTGTCGGCTTGGCTAGAAGCACTGCCAAACGTGCGATACTCTTTGGGTAAGCTTGGCCAAAAATGATAACATCAACGATAATAATGACAACGCTCACCACCAGTGTTTTGAATACGCGTATACGACACACGAACGCGACGTTGGACTAAGTCCAAGAAAAATTCCGACGTTTCGGGCATACACGTATGCTCTTAAGTCAAAACAATCCCCTCCAACAGCTGCAGGCCACAGCGTTCGATGCGAGTCGAGAAAGGGAAGTCGTTCGAAATTGAACAGAGAAAGAACAGACCGTAAGAGCACTTGGTGCTCGCGCGGTGTCACGCGGAAAGCACTGCCAGATATATAAACATTCGTTTACTTGTTCGAGTTAGACGAAACAATGCACGATGCTGTCATTCGACGGGGCGACATGATAACGGTAATGGTAGCAAACTACTTGTCTCCTACCGCAATATGGAAAGCACGCGGGAAGACGCACGTATGCTATCTCGTTCGTTGTGCCAAATCGTGTGAAGAAAAAAAAAATCACTTTACTACACTAAGAGTGTAAATAGATAGTTGAGTTCAACCTAGAAACCTATCTAGTGGACTAGTGGACGCTAGTCATGGTTGTCATCCACTGGGGCGTCGCCGGTTCGATTCTTGTTGCTGTTGTTGCTGCTGCTGCTGTTGTTGTTAATACTGTTGCTTTTGCTGTTGTTGATCGAACTCTCTTTGAGCGATGCTCATCCAGAATAGATGATGGATAAACTATACGGCTAAGAGTCAGCCAACGGCCACACTGCCGCCACAAAGATTGTTGGGAAAGCCCTAGGTATCGCCCTGTCTACCCTATCCTAGCCGTCAACAGCCCAAGGCACGTGTATGCATATCGATCTGCACTCGCCTCACCCGCCCTGTTCTAACCCGACACTCGGTACGCCGGTAACGTAGGGCCGTGCCGCAGTAGCACGTGTTACTCACTGCACGCGTGTCGCGTCGTCGAGCACAACACTCTAATCCTGTTGTTGATGGCGCGTGTTTCTCGGCGGTTCTGCCAGGAGATGCCTGCCGGAGATCGTCGCCGTGCTCACCAACGAAACGACGCGCAGAATATACAACAGTGGATTTAGTCGACTCGTGGCCGCTCTCGCTGCTACAGGGCCTTACCGCGTTTTGCGTGCGAGTGTGTATGTGACGTCAGCGGACATCCTTCACGACCACGATGACGTACAACAATGTAGATCTATCGACGTGAGGAGAACGACAATGTAGATCTATCGACGTGAGGAGAACAACAAATACTCTCTCTATATCTATAGTGTAGAGCCTGTATTGGCACGTTGTCCAGTTATCAACATGTGGTAAGTGTATGCTCTACGATCCTACGGCGACTGTAGAGCGCCATTTCCGCTGTGACGCAATACATACACACATGTATACGACGTGCATTGGAAAAGCGTTTTACTTGCAACTGCTGTGATCGGCCAAGCAAACTGTTTGCTGGCGAGTCAAAACACGCCGAGTTATCCGTAGAGCACAAACTAATGATGATTGTAGAAACTCACTGGGAGCGACAATGACAGCAGAAACGTGAGGCGAGGCACCGCAATTCAACACACTTGTCCCCGTGGTGTCCCATTCATCTCGAACGGAAGATGATCAGTGGTCTAGTTGGAATTGGAACGATCACGCCATCGCACCATGCATGCATACATACATGCATGCATGCCGACAGATCCAGCTGCGCATTACAACACAAGCACGTTCAACACAGGCGGCAGTGACAGCCGTAACAGTGGCAACCGCTACCACCGCCGTCGTTAGAAACCACCCAAAAATTAGAGGGGAAGGTAATAAAGGCGAGAGAAATAGATCTCTACTGAATGAGTAATTTCCGTTCTCTTTCGATAGCATATCTTTTTTGTTGCACTGTTGCGGGCCAGTCTTTTGCTTTGCATTGTTTTCTCACTTCAGCTATCTCTCTCTTTCTCTTACGTGTCTTATAGATTTGCATTAGTCTTTAGTCTGCATACCTTAAGCTTGTTTTACGATTCTGGCAACGCTTTGATGTGTAACAATGATCTCTTTTCTTTAGATCATTTCTTTCGTTCACTTTCTTTCTCCCTGACTTGATATATATATATAATATTTATTGCCTTGCGTTGTCATCTATGTTAAGCTATAGTTACGCTGTCTCTCTCTCTGTATAAACGCAAAAGGGCAGCAAAGCTTTGCCACCTTGACCTCTGCCTTCCTCTGCACGTCGTCGTGCCCCAGCACCATCACCACCGCCTCCGCCAACACCCAGCACCAGAACCACATCCACATCTTCTACGCATAACAACGACCACGGCACCAATGGCACTAACATGTCGTAGTAGTATTATCTAGTGCCCACATGTCGTGGTATTATCTACTGGCAACAAGTCTAAGTAGTATTATCGAGTGCTAACATGTTGTAGTATTATCTAGTGCTCGTAGCATTGTTTAGCAGCATTGTCGTCATACATGCGTGGGTATACGCTTGGCTGCATAGGCCTTTAGGTATCTCTCTCTCCTCTATTTATATATATATATATATATATATCTGTCTATCTTCCTCACACACATAGTGTTCCCTTTTCCTTTTCCCCATTTCTCTCCCTCCCTCTCTCCCTATCTCTAGGCCGCTCTAGGCCACGGCTTAGTGGGTCCACGTAGGCGGCTCTTTAGACGGTTTTTCGCGGTGGTTCTTCAGTGTTTTTTTGCGCGCGGCTGGCCACCCCCGAGTCTGTCGAAATGGGCCGGCCCAAATAGCTGACCATTTCAACCTCATTATGTACGGTCAACATACTCTGGTGAGCTGTGACCTTCATTCTGCGGCCTGGCGGGGGCTACGGGGATAATGATGAGGGTGATGATCACGATGGTTATGATGATTGTAGAAACTCACTGGGTGATTAGTTATTACTGCCGGAAGCGAACGTGTAAGTCAAACTAGATAGGCCCAGAGAGAGAGAGAGAGAGCAAAAAAATGCGAGAAACCGAGGACCACCGCAGAGAAGGAAGCGAGAAATAGGGAAACTCTACACTTCACTTTGCCACTGGTTCAGCATTTTGCAGTGGTTCTGCTGCGTCTTCTTCCTTCCCGTAAGATTTGATTTGATGACGTTGATATCGAGCTCGAGATCCTTTTCACACCCACCCGCAGAGAATAGAAACAGCTAGTGACATAACGCGCCGCTTGTTGCAAAGTTGCGAACCTTGACAGTTGGCTGATGACTGATTGATGACGGCACAATGCAATACAATGGGAAAGCTGGCAAACAACACACACAGCCGAAAGTGACAGCACAATACAAATGAGCATTGAAGCGCAGCTACAGCAGTAGTAATAGTAGTAGTGGTAGTAGGCTATCAAAATAGACAAACAAAGACAATTGCTACGCAGCGTGATGGGCAACAACGCCAACAACAACAACAACAACAACAACAACATAACGAGAAAACCCAAGAGTTATTATTTAAATAAACATAAAACATAATAAATTATAAAATATAAAGAACAACAACAGCAACAGCAGCAACAACAACAACAGAAACAAAAACAAGAGCAGCAACAACAAAAACGTTATCACCGGCAACACCAAGGATGATGAAAAAAAATACTGTCTAGACAAAGACTATCTAATTAGGAGTGCGACAGTGTAAACACAAGTTCGGTGTGCCATTGCTAACGTTATGTCGGAACGACGTCATCCCAAATCGACTCGTGTGTCACATTCAGGATTAGTGTAAGATGTTATTACGAACGCTTTACGGAAACCGCATTCCAATTTGGGATGACGGGCAATGCCGCTCGATGAGTCGAAAACATCGGCAAGTTGGAAAGAGATTCGTAGTAAATGGATGCCTACGTGACAACGAATGCATTGGCGGCAGTTTCCCTTAGATCTTATGTATATATATATATATATATATATATATATATATATATATATATATATAGACAAACATGCTTTTACAGATGCCGTTTGTTTTAGATTGTGACGTGCGAACTAACAGGTTGTTAGAATTTGCGCCTTTTGGGGAAGAGAGTCCGCTAGAGCTACGTACAGCCGAAAATGCATTCATACACCGTTAAAGTAGTGAAACGCTTCCATGAAATAACGACCACTCGCGTTCTGTGCGGTGTGGCGCGTTTATTAAGAGCTGGACGAATACAGCTTCAAACATTGTTGTGTACGTGTGGGCAATTTTGCGAATGACTTCATGCCGGAACAGTAGCTGTTGTGGTCACGATGTACACGAACGAACCTTCTACAAGTCTCGTGTCACGCTACCTCGGTTCACGTTCGCTCCACGATACGAAAGGCACAATAATACACGCCTTTCCCCTGAGCAAACTCAGCGGAGTTTCCGCAAACCAAAGCGGGCACCGCAGCGTGGAAGGGCGTCTGCTACTATCGCCTTTTCGGCGAGCCCTACCTTTTTTTTAGCGTGAGGTTCGGGAAAAAATGTGGGTCCCTGGTGGTATGGGGTTACCCACTAAAAACCCCTAATCCTCACGTTAACCCCCCCCCCCCCCCAGGGTTTGGCGCTGTTTGTCAGTTCTTCGAGGCGGCGAGCTCTATCTGCCAATTTTCAATGTATCCGTCCGTCGGCGATCGGCGTAGAGTATGTACCATTATATCGAGCAAGCCAGCCCTGCCCGTTGCGTGATGTGACGCAACGAACTTCGACCAACTAATAGAAAAGTGCGTTAAATAGCAATTGTGCAAGTTTCATAACAACCTACAACAAAAACCGAGATTTTCGTTAGCTTGGGCTGCTCTTGCTGTCGTTGCAATGAGACAGAGGACAAGTTTTAAAAATGAATACCACACCCTTCGACAGCAGAGATCGAACTATAATCTGGGTAAAGCATTAACAACAACAGCACCAACAAGATTCCGACAACCAAAGTTAGGGTAATGCGGATTTATAGATTTATTTGGCACGTATGCACGTACACCTGGTAGACTTAATTGTTCCGAACCTGACTCTTACCACTACGAATTAGAGGGCAAAATTCACAAGGAACGACACTAACGTACTGGTATACTACATTGAGGCTTTTCGTACATTGCCCGAAACGGCATGATCTAATTCGTCGAGGCGCAACTTTTGTTTTTGTTGTTGTTAGATCTGACGCATAAGATACGAGATCATTTTGTGGTTACTAATGTGAATATTAAAGCCTGCACTACTATTACTAATAATTATGACCTCTGCCGGCGGCAAACACAAAGGAGAGAGAAACAGAGGCACTTTAAGACAAGCAATTCGGTCGTTAATAAAGCAAACAGTGTGGTCTATCGATGGCACCTCACTTGAAGTCATTAATTATTGCGCGCTTTGACGCCCACAGCTTCTTTGTAAGGCAAGGCAGCGTGTGTGTGACACTGAGGTGAGGTGAAGTGAGGCAAGGCGAGGTCGCCATGGTAGGCCGTTATATATATATATATATATATATATATATATATACATACATATATATACATATATGAGGAAGCCTGCACTAAGGTGGGCAGAACTTTATCAGCAGCCGCTAGTCAAAAATGCTGTCGTTTGGGCAGCCGGCCAGTGTTCTTGTGCTCATTTTGCTCATGTTTCCTCGTCTTCCTCGTTGTGTCTGTTTAGGCGTTCCCTGCAGGCGTTCTGCCAGTGTACGCTCGTGTGGGTGTAAGAGCAGTGTATGAGTGTGGTACTGTGCTGGGGCTGTCCTACTTACTGGCCTGATACGCACTGCCAGTAGTAGTAGTAGCAACGCAGTGAATGATGTACATGGCCTAGCAGGCCATGGCCTAGGCAACTGACAAGGCCGAACAGTGACGTTTGTGATTGTATTGATGACGATGATTCGGTTGATGATGATGACGATGATTGTGAAGGCAAACGTGGTGACCTTCACTGTGGAAAATACGACATTCACTAAAGACCCTGCTCGTTGGTTCTGGAGGAAAGGACGTTGACAAAATGTTGACAAATGCGGTCCTGTTCATTGCAATACTGATGATAATGATGATTATGATGATGGTCACCAAGAACAACAACATCATTCCCAACAGCCACAATAACAACAACAACAACAACAAAACAACAACAACATTGTCTCTACTGATCATCGAAATAGTTGTTTAGATCATCACGGTTGGCGTGGGCCGTACGTCCCGGGCGTGCCGCAACAGTATCTTGTCACGTCGACGACAACAACAACAACAACAACAACGATGATAATGATAACACATCGCTGTCTATGATGGTGACGATATGACAATAATGGTGCTTTGACACGCTCATTGAATTATTAGCGGGGCCAATAACGTGCCTGAGTTGCGGTCCCGCTGCTGCTGCTTCGGCTAGTGACGCTGCTACGCCTGGACGTATCTATGAGAACGGTGTTACGGCCGGCCTTAAGAAGGAGCAGATGCGACGCGTAACAACAATGACAGCGGCAATGAAAACAACAACAACAACAACAACAACGGCAACAACAATAACAACATCTACAACAACAACAACAACAACGCAACGAACCTATAGATTCGATCTGTAAGTAAACAACCCAACACTGTGCTCTGGTCTGCTCAATACGGGTCTTGGCTAAGGGGTGGCTAACTTCCTTTAGTCGGTGTTAGTGAGGTGAACGCCGCACGAGATCGGGGCCGGGGCAGTAGACGCAGCAACAACAACAACAATAACAAACAAATACGATTTAAAGGTGCTATTGCGATTGTTACTGTTGTTGTTGATGATGTTGCTGTTGTTGTTATGTTCGTCGTTATTGTTATTATATTCTAGCTTAGAGCTGTCACCCTCGCTGCGCACTTCAGACGAGCTATGTCTGCTAACGAAAAACAAAACAAAACGGTTTGCGTCAGAGAAGAGTGGCGTGAACGCCAAACAAGAGAACGCCAAAAACATGTAGGCGCCCACCATAGCAGATGAACGGACTGCAACCTTGTGCCTCTACTGGCAGAGAAGTAGAAGAAGATGTAGTAGTAGTAGCAGTAGTAGTAAAAGGAATAGTTAACGTTTATAGAAGCTGGGGTCACAGTTTACTAGAGGAGTTTGGCTAGAGAGACCCGGGCCTGGCGGGTTTAGAGACTGAGGTGGCCGACGCCAGACGGCTTTCATGTTTAGGTCGAATCGAGAAGAAGAAGAGTTTCAGGCAAACAACAGGCGTTTGGCTGTCCATCTCGGCCACTCTATTGGCACGGCAGCAACTGGCCATGCATAAACGAAGACTGATTAAAGAAACGATAATTATTATTGACAACCACAACAGCAATAACGCAAGCGGATAGCCTTCGGCTGTTGGAATATTATAGCTTGCAGTCTGAACTACAGCTTGCTCCGTGACGGAATGGCACACGCATAGAATGCAGACATCATACGTAGAAATATGCATGCGTACCACTTATATGTATGTGTGTCTTCCTCTGGATTCGCTAGGAGTCAACAACGAGGAGTCAGCGATGTAATGTTAATGGATACAACGTTGCAGCGCACGTGGAATTAAGCAGAAGCGCGACTGTGCATAACAGAATACCTTAAAAAGAGATTTAACGTTTTTTACCGACGTGATTATTAATCTGTTTGAACTAAGCACGTTTCATCTATAGAATGGCGCGTACTCTCTGAAATAAAGTTCGACGACAAAACGATTTCTATTCTTCCGTGGCCCATTAAATACGAGACATTAAAAACGGCTAGCACTACTAGACAAGTTGATGTATTAAAAAATAAAAAGTATGTGTGTTCAAAAGGTGACGTATTTAACGTAGCCGGGTTCCGGCACCGGTACGACCTACATAATATTAATAACTAATTTTATTCTTACTTTAAGTCGGTCGGTCAAGTATAACTGAGTATCTAGCTGCAATCCATGGGTGGACATAGTTGACGTTGTCTTACGTAAATCTACGTACCGCACAAATATATTGATTCACAAATTCTTGGATAATAGGAAAGCGGCCAGGAAAGCTCAGGTAAGCTTTCTTTCATAATTGTATTTATGCCGCAACAACATAATATCACTTTACTTTATCTGAAAACGTTTTCTTTTTGTTCTTTATATATATATATATATATATATATATATATTCACCAATACAACGCAATTTTTCTTTCTTATTGACGTTGATCAATTTTAATTTAATTTTATATTAATTGATTTACTCGTTCTCTTTATATATATATATATATATATATATAACGAAGGAGAAATAACTGCAAATTTCGCAATGTCAAATTATATAAGCCATGCCAGACTTCTATCGTCTCTAATACTAGACTCCATAAACGGTACTGCATCGCAATCAATCAGCCTAGGCGTGGTGCGTGGTGACCTTGTGGTGACCTTCACTCTCGATCCAATAGCGAGCGTGGCGTTTGTATTGTGTTCAGGTCAGGTCAGTAGAAGCGGCATCGCGCTGAGACATCTTAGCCGCAGGGGCTTCTGTTTCTTGTCGGCCCAGCGCACGCGCGATGCCCGAAGGCATCGAGCACATGAACGCGCGCTGTTCGCGCATATCAAGGTTACACCTCATGAGTCAGTCGGTCTCGCCGCATCCGACTAGGCTGTCTAATGACAGCAGTCTGGGTAATCGTAACAATAACATGCTATATTGAGGTGGTAGACGAGTCATATATATATATATATATATATATATGTATATATATATAAATATATATATAAATATATATATTATAGTTGGCAAATCGTAGTAGATGTAGTGGGAGTGGTAATGGTAACAACAACAACAGCAACAACGCTAGTTACAAATATAGCTAGGTAGTCGCCGTGTCGTAGTCTGTATATTATGTTCGGTGCGTCAGCCCAGCACCGGCAGATTGAGGCGGCGAGAGGCTGCCAATCGAGTTTGGCGTCGTGGGTGGGTGGCTGGGTGGGTGAGTATTACGACTCGATACCGATATCACAAGAACGTATCACGGGCCAGTCGGCGGCCACAGATGATGATGATGAAAACATACGTAGCACAAGTAGGTATGTGAATATGTGTGTACTCTGCAGACCACATTGCCCGTTGTGGTCGACGATAGTCGCGGTGGTCGTCCGGTAGTAGTCTCGCCAGACATTAGTATAAGTATAGCTTAATGTGGAGAAGATGGGAGGAAGCGGCTGGAGGGGGGGGGGTGCGGAAAAACACCGCATACTGTAGCACTGTCGAGTGGAGTCGAGTCAGTCGAAACATAGCAGTGTTTCGTTGGTAAGCCAGTGGCCAGTTGTGTTGCAGGCCGGGTCCTATGTACCTACCTACCTACCTATCTACCTAACAGCCTACAGTCGGGCCGGCGTTCGTCATCTTCGTCGTTTAAGCGGCCCGTCGTCGGGCCCAGTCAAGGCTAGGTGGGTGGGTGGCTGAGCTGGCGGCGAACGCGCAGGCGGCGGGGGTGACCAGGCGCTTCCTAAACGAGGGTCCTAGTCGCGTGTGTATGCTCTTTACGCACGTAATGAGTCATCATCTTATCGTCATCTTCTCATGAGTTGTTGTTGTTGTTGTGGTTGTGGTTGTCGTCGTTGTTGTCATTGTTGTTATTGTGGTTGTCGTTGTTGTTGTTGTTGTTGTGCTTGTCGTTGTTGTTATGGTTGTGGTTGTCGTCCTTGTTGTTGTGGTTGTCGTTGTTGTTATCATTGTTGTTGTTATTGTGGTTGTCGTTGTCGTTGTTGTTGTTGTTGTTGTTGTTGTTGTTGTTGTTGTGGTTGTCGTTGTTGTTGTGGTCGTCGTTGTTGTTGTGTTTGTCGTTATGGTTATCGCTGTTGCTGCGGTTATGGTTGTGGTTGCCGTCGTTATTGTTGTAGTTGTCGTTGTTGTTGTGATTGATTTGGTTGTCGTTGTTGTTCTAGTTGTCGTTCTGGTTATCGTTGTTGTTATAGTTGTCGTTCTCGTTGTTGTTGTTGTTGCCGTCGTCGTCGCCGTCGTTATATCGTAGAACGACGTTCTAGGGCGTCTGTTTAGTCGACTCACAAAAAAAACGAGCGAATACTGCTTTGTACTACTGCGTTTCTGTCCGTATGTAGGCGAGTTCCTTTATGATGGCGAATAGCCATGATGATTTTGGTGGTGGTGGTGGAGGCGGTGGTAGTGGTGACCATATACACACGTCTAGCGTAGTGTTCAGTGGCTTCACGAGGCACTCGCGTCGCAAGGGACACCATCAACAAGATGTCTCTGCCGCAGACAACGTCTGTGGTGATGAAAACAACCGCAGTAGCAGCGGCACTCTGAGTATAGGTGAAAACAATAATAGTTGAAATAACATTAACAATGAAAAAAACGACCACACTAATGGGCCATATAAGTTTGCCGCCGATGAAACTGGACTGACCACTGGAAGAAGCGCTTGTAGTTTAAGCCAACGCCGATCCAACCCATCATGTTATTCTTCAACCTAGGCTATTACTTATAGAGTACGCTCTCTCGATCATTGTCGTGTATGGGTAGATTCTTCCCTGTTCCTCCCTGACTGTATATATGTATGTATGTATGTATGTATATATATAATATGTATATATATATATATATATATATATATAACCGAATGACGACGTGGCGGCATTAGGTGCGCTATCGTGGTTGCTCCAGGCGTTGACAGAAGGAAAACAACTAAAATAACTACACGCGTACACATCGAGACTATATCATTTAAAACATCCTCAAATTGATGTCGGTCTGTCTGTCGGTGTCGAGGGAGCACATACTTCATATCAATTTCAATTTTGTTTATCTCACTCAAATTGAGCGTATTATACACGTCATGTATGTACGTGTATCCTCATACTGCTGTATCTCTCTTCTTCTTACCGGCGGAAGACGTAGTGAGTGAGCGACGATTTATGCTCCAGTGCTGCAGCGCATTCGACTACTTTGGTTGGCTCTAGTGCTGTGCATACGACTACAGACGACCACGTGATACGTGGCAGCCGGCGTTCTGCCCACAGGCAGAATTGGCAGGTACTTAACTTCTACTGCGTCGTGAAAGGCGGCGCCCGAACATATCCTAGTAGGTAGTGACACCCATGCGTCGTGATGTGCCTGGGGTATACGTGGCAACTGTCACATGCAGGACCACACCCGAGGTGTCAAACACTGAATATGTCCAAATCCCCGACCTTCCGTCTGGCATGTTCGATTACTTCAGCTTCCCACGTCGACGCAAACTTGATCATATAGGTCATACCAATTCCTATGTATGTTCTATAATATATGTTCCTATGTACAACAGACTCATCCCTAAGCATGAGGGCCGCCACCTTATGATATATATAGCTCGCTCGCAGGCGGCGCAAATTAGGACGGCATTTTATTTAGTGGTAGTGCTTTCGTGCCACTGCTGATGAAGCAGTAAGAACAATGAAAACAAAAAACGCTTTTGTGTAGCGTGTTTCTGCTTTTTGTCATAGTTCATTATACTCTTTTTAACTTATATCTAGCCACAACAACGGTTGTTGTTAATTTCGTTGTTCTTAGGCGATGATTGTTGTTTTTGTTGTTGTCGATGTGTGTTCCTCCGGTAGCCTAAGTGCGGTAGACAAACGCCTGAACCACTTTGCCCCGCAAAACTTGATAAAAGAAGGCGCTCTGGGGACGTTATAAAGAAAGAAAGTGAAAATAGACAAGATTCTTCCTCAAATATTTAAACGCCGTAAAGGCGTTACAAAGGCTGAAAAACCTCGGAGTATAGCAACAACGTGCCAGTATATACATACTAAAAATCACGAACCTATCGAACGTGGAACAATGCAATGGAGCCTGCTAACTCACAATAATGCGGAGCTTTAAACGAGCGTACAGTACGGATACTAAAAAAAAAGATATGTGCATATATATATATATATATATATATATATATATATATATATATATACAGGGAGTTCCAATTTGTGTGTCCAAAACGCTAGGGTATGGTCAAACTCGGTGAGAAAATCATGTTTGCCAATGGGTGGAAGCCGGGAAAACGTTTTGTTTAGGAGTGAGGATGAAATTTATAAAAGCAGTTATTCTGTCTTTTTTCTCCTACATAGTTGTGCAAAATCTACGTTTGCGGGAGAACCAGTCAACGCACAAAGGAACCGATCATACCGGCGTGTTTGGCGGAAAATTCTGCACAATAAAGTATACATTACTAGCTTGCGTAGCAAAAAGCGAATAGCCAGATTAAGGAAAGTCATAAAAAGTCAAAATGTTACGTTAACGCTTTTTTGTGCAACATCGTAATTTTTTCCATTACGACCAAAAATGCACGTCCAAAAGACTACTCTCAGGCAATAGCAGATTTAATGCCCACTACATTCGTACCAAAGGGATGGTGCTGCCTTACGTATTGCCAAGTGACTAAGCTTTTTCGACAGCGCGTTGACTGGTTCTCCCGCAAACGTAGATTTTGCACAACTAATGTAGGAGAAAAAAGGACAGAATAACTGCTTTTTATAAATTTCATCCTCACTCCTAAACAAACGTTTTCCCGGCTTCCACCCATTGGCAACAATGATTTTCTCACGGGGAGTTTGACCATCACCCTAGCGTTTGGACACCCAATTAGGACACCATGTATAATATTATATATATATATATATATATGATAATATATAAATAGTATATAAGATAGGCTCTCTAATCAAGAGAGGAGATAGAATATTATGAGAGAGAAGAGGGAGAAATCTTCTCTATCCTCTCTAGGAGAGAGATTATCTCCCCTACATATTCTCTATTATATAATCTTATATTCATATATCTCATATATAACATATATATATATATATATACATATATGTATAGCCTCAGCCACATGTCCGCTTCCCTGGTGTTTTCTAAAGCTCCCTCGTCCTGGTGACGATGGTATTGTAGTGTTCTGCCTATTAATTCAATAATGTGCGCACAGACAGATGGAGCCTTAATGGCGGCGGCTGTCTAACATAGCTTATGTTCCCTTCAAGACTGCATGATGCGAAAGCGGGGGGGACATAGTGAAACGTACGATACCATATAGTGGTACTACCGGACCAGCCCAAAAATTAAGGACATATAGGTTCAATTATGCCTTGAAACGGCCTTCTCTCCAGGCGAACCACTAATTAATGGCCATTGCTGCCGTGCCCCGGGAGGGGAGTCGCACAAGAAAAGCAACGAGGAGGTTTTGAGTGAAAAGAGCACGGCCGTAAAAACCTCTAATTAGTACTGGTCGAATGACCACCCGTCAGACGGTGATTCAGTGGACAGCATTTAGTGCAGGTCTGAAGCTACCACAAAGTAACGGTGCCGGCCGCCGGAAAAGCTGTAAACAGTTTGATAGTGAACCAACCAAACAGACTTAATTGTGACAAGCATATATCTACGTATGTGTAGTTTGATGCAGTAAAAAGATCGCAACTTTGTCCAACTCCACGTTGGACTATCGTCTCTATTGAGAGACGACATGTCCATAAACAGGAACTTCCCCCTCATTGGTATGGCACACCGCTTCTAGAGTTGGGACTGCACTCCCACGGCCGCATCGTCAAAGAATGTTGATAATCTTCTATCATCACGTCTATCCGACCCTCCCTTTCATATTATAGCTATCGGGCGGGACAATTACGTCTAATAGCACGCTGACAAGACGAGCTACGGTTCCAAAAAATTCGTTCGATATTCAACGCACCTGAGTATGCGATGTGTTGCAGTTTCGGTCAAAGCTGTTGAAAGCCGGCCGGAGTACGCAAGTGAGTGTCATTGCTTTTGTCGCTGATATTGTTGTTGTTGTTGGTATTACTGCTTGTGTTATTGTTGCAGCCAGCTAACAACACTCGGTTTTATGCCATATATAGGTTAGTGCTTGCCGCAGACGACCGGATCATGCCCGCAACAGACGATTACCACCCAATGACATTGGCGTCCGTGTTGATTATAATCAGGAACGCAGTAACGGCGGTGGCTTGGGCGGCTAACGCACCGGCCGCAGAGTATCGGAAGTTCGAGCCCCTGCCTTGCCGGTTGTTTCTGTCGAACGTGGTTGTCGTTGTCCTCTTGCCGCTACGCTCTCTGGCTGGAGAAACAAGCCTATCCATACAAGTTCAGTGACGAGAAGGCGATAACTATAGGTGGTGGGTACGTTTCGACGCTCCCGATGCCTGGTGATCTTAGCCTAGATCTATCTAAAGTATCAATCATATTGATTTTACTCACATAGAGTTGAGTGGAGACAAGATGGTTCATGTCAATATTAAACACCATTATTTGTTGTCCTCTTGCTCCACCAAGAGAGAAAGTGCAATGATTGCTTGTTCGGTGCGGCCGGACATGCAACCGGGTGGACCTCAGTGCATTGCCGCAAGCAGAACCGACAAAGACACTGAGTACTGTAATTATCGCCAAACTCCCTACGAGAGCATACGAGGCGATGGAACCCGCGCGTACGATGGATCTGGTATAAACGTGCCGGTCCTCGCAGGCCACCCCGGCTCACAAGCAAGGCGACCTAAAGACGTCAAACGTTCTTACCTCCGTCGCTGGCTCCGCGACTTTGCGTCGTCACTCTCCCAAGAACTTGTACAGTGGCTTCATTACAAGCATGCTCAACCTAAGCCAAAGCATCTTTGCTATGCACCAAATTTGGTAGAGTGTTCATCATAAACAAGCACACTGCCGGCGGACAGTCGCCGTAAATTTCTGACTTTTCCACAGAGAGCTGCCAGTGCCGAACTAACGGTTCGGCACTGGCAGCTCACGCGCGCCGTGAATGATGTTCCCGTATAGTAAACCAAGAAACCGAGGTACGAGAAAATTTTACAAGCCAAACGTCCTCCACGGAGCAACTTATCGCCTTGGTTTACGAACGTCTTTATCCAGCCCTTTTTCCATGCGATGCGCCTCAACCATGGCGGTAATGCGCGAGATGGCATCAATGTTACAGTAAGCAACGCCGATATCACCAGCATACACTCCTGCCGCGGCAGGCATCTTGAAACTCTTGACGTACATAGCGAACAAAATCAGCAAGAAGCGGCGTGAACGAGATGCAGCTTAATGGGTCGTCCCTCTGAGGAGTCCCAACGTTCAGCGTTAATTAAATCGCGCGAATCCTTGTCAAACGCCAACAAATGCTGCATACAGGCTTATTACGACTGTCTGAACTGTGCCATTCTAGAGCGTTTAAAAACGTTACGTGTCATTACTGCCCAAACCGGTTTGTTTGGTATTTTTGTTCAGAATTGCATGTCATGGGACCCACCCTTACCATCGTCCCTAGCGTTTCGTAGACCACCTCGGCTTAGTTATCCATGCACAGCAGTTACAATATCAAGGTCATACACGTGCACATTCAGCGCGTTCAATAATGCTTCCGCTGATGCTTAAAGTATGAACGCTTAATGCCGTGGCGACTTAGCTAAATAGCTTTGTTTATTGCATAACAATAACAACCACGTTAACCACCCTGCACATGCTAATCACTTGCAATATAAATCAAATAATAATTACAATAATAAATAATACTAACTTTGAGATGTATCTCAAAGATGTACCTCTACATCAATCTCTCATTATTGTCGTAGCCTTTAATAAGATTCCCTATGCTGTTGACACGGGCAACGAGTTTTACGAATTTTGTCAAAATAACTTGTTACACAGCTCGGCTTTGGTTTTGTTATAAATTAAATAAAGTGACATAAGTTATTTTCAATCTTGATCTTATTAGTATTTATAGTAGTAGTTACATTTTGCAGTTTGTACCGATAAACTCGCAACGAATTTCGATCAGTTAAGATTGAATTTAATAGTGTGTGCAATAAATCCCACATAGTCTTGCCATCTTTGGCCATAAAAGAGAATGTATTATATAAGAGCTATTTTGCGCGCTCACCATAAGCGTTCTCTCTCTCTCTCTTTCTATACTAACTCAAATAGGGAACCAACGAAAACACATATTAAATAATAGTTTAAATGCATGTATAGCAAAAATGTGAGTATGTATGAAAATAGCGTTGCCATTCTTAAATAGGTTTCATATATATATATATATATATATATATATATATATATATAAAGATATATATAGTAGGTCTGACGGAAAAGGAGCGATTCTGCACTGAACTCAGAGAATACTGGCCTCCTCCGGGCCTGCTGATCTCGGGTAGAATAGTGCCATGGGACCAGTTGTTCAGCGAAGAGACGGGAACTGTTCCCGGACCAAACGCTTTCTCGATTGAAGGTTCGGGTGATAACCATTGAAGATGGCAATACGAGTGGAAAGACCGAGGAGTCTCAGGGGGACTCACTGTACAAGGAAACCCATGCCGAACTGTAGGTCCTGGTTCGAGAGATAGGGAGAGAGCAAAGCGAGGTGACCTACTACCTCAAGCAGGTCTTGACGGGTCACGAATGCCTCCAGGCGTATCAGCATGGAATTGGCTATCTGTGACACGGGCAATGACGTGACCCACCCGTTCGCGGACTGCACCCACGCTGGAGAAGAAAAAAACATAGGTGGAATGAACGAAGCTAGAACGTCCCTTTGAGGTAGTACACATCGTCAGTTGAATACTGAAAAATAAAACGCATGTACGACAATTGTCTTGAACGATTCGGCCCGGAGAAGTATGGCGAAGCGCAAAATGCAAGACGAATGAGCAGTAGCCTAAAACAATGTTTTGTCCGGGGCAGTCCTCCTGTGATATATATAAATATATATTTTTAGTGCATTTTATTTACAATATACTATGTGTATAGACACAAACATATCATATATGTTTTATGGTTTGAACTGCCTTTTTACAATGCCTAAGTTCTCGTGAAAATAGTAGGTAAAATGGGAATCTTAGTGAAGGATCCTCATTTGAATTGCAATAATTCTTCCCAATAAATAATTACACCTTCTCACGTATTTATACACACTTACACATTTGCCCAAATGTCTTGTATGTTTTCACATTATTTACCTATATATATATATATATATTTTTTGTCCTAACGCGTCTAAGTCACGTCTTAGTTAGAAAGGAGCCTCAACTAGGCGGTAGACGGTATGGGAGAGACTGTCTGCTAGTTTCGTTAAAAACGAACCACAGAGCGTCTGACCACGGCTCCGGTTAGTGGGAAAGAGATTTTCGATGAAAATCTACTAATCATCATTTTGAACGCAAGTAGGGCAATATGCGCATATTACATTGCATCGAAAACAGTCCCTGCAAAGCAAATTGACTAGCTACAAAATGTCTGCGGCTTTGCCGAAGATTTCTCTGAGAGCATCGTTCTGACTAATTCGGGCCCAACGAGAAATGTCTAGACCCTCCCCCAACGGGACGTACACTTTGAACATCGATCTGTCTAAGTCTTCTCAACACCGCAATGATAGACTAGCATTGAGGTGCTAAAGCGGCCCGATGACTTTGGCAACTCGAACATTTGAACGTCTAAGACAAAATAAGTTATGTCCCATCAAGTGCGATCCCAGCTCCACACGAGCGGTTCTTTGAGGCGTACGAAACAACACCAGAGCGGTCATGCTGACGTTGACGACAAGATCAAAAACTATGCAGGTCTCGACAGCCTCTTCCATACATACAAGGACAGTACATTAATCGCCGTCATTCTTGGTCGGTTTAGAACGAAATAGCCATGAGGTGCCTCTCGCATACGCGAACGTCTTGCCGAGAAAATTGGCCGAAATACGAGGCAGAATGAAATTTATAAACATAATAAGCACGTAAGGCCCAAGTACCGATTCTTGAGGTGTACTGATATTGATTTCCCTCTGCGTGGATTCAACATGACCGAGTATAACCGCCTGCCTTGTTTCAGATAGGTATGGTAGGCTTAAACCAATCAAGTATCACGGGTGCACCTCCAGGACACTTTAATATTCAAAAGAAAAATCGAGTAGCATAAACAATTGAAGGCAGCCGTAAGGTCTGTGAAGACCCCAAAACAGATCTGCTAACTTTCCACTGTTTCGGCGAACTTCTATCTAAGTTGCACCAGCGCCAACTCTGTAGACTGCAATCTCCAGAAACCGAACTGAATATATGATAATTTTTGCGTCTTCTAATCTGGTTGGAATGGAACCAATGCTAATGGATAAGTTGACTATACTCGCAAGCGGACGAGTTCCAATGCAATATTTTTTTTGTAAATTATTTGCCGGGAACATTGGCAGCTCCTTACTCTCGTCTTCGCGTTTTGAAGAACCAATGGAACATTGAATGTACTGACCTCATCGAACCTGAATGATGCTTGATTTGCCCGCCACATAGATGCTAACTCAGCCCGAATGTCCGCTCTGCACCAAGGGCACCCACGGTGCACCCAGCGGTTGCGCAGTGTTTATTGAGGTAATTGGCAATATTCCGCGGGCCATGGAGCTGCTAGCCACAATCGAGATCAGGCGCCGATTATTGCATAGCGCTGGATTTTGATCACGCAAAAGAGAATAAATATTCAACCTGTAAGCTATCAACTGAATTCTCGCTAACGACTGCGGCGAAACATGGCTCTTATTCGTAGTAGAGCTGGTTTCAGGACGCATCAAAAGCAGAGTTGAGTTGCTCTCTTGAGTCGCACACGTGTAACCTGTAAAGTTAGCCAGTGCATGGGCTGCGGCCGGGGTCTTTGCGGGCAGAACGCAGGTATAGTCCGTCAGACTACATCTACTGGTGATGGCGACTGTGCGTGGCACATTTTCTTACCACAAGCGTGCACCACTTTGCCCCAAGGATTTTCTTCAACCTTTTCACGTAATGAGTTTCAGTAGTCCAGTAGGAAATGTCCACAGGTTTTTCAATATAATTTTTCAATACATTTTTCAGTAAGGGTTGTAATTTTGTCTGAGAAAACGTTAGATCTAACATTGAGTGTACTCATGCTCAGATGTATCCAGTTTTTCACGGAGATCTTTGTATTCCCGCGAGCTGAAGTTCAGAGACATAAACACCAAGTCAAAATCGCGAAATTGAAAATGGTGATAAAAGTCGATTGTGTGTCTGGAGAGTAGTAAGACCTCTATGGTCTTTTCGGCCGCGAACTGAGACACCACGTCCCATACTCTAAGGTCCCTGCAGAGGCTTATTTCCAGTACTTTCATGTCCCTGATCATTGGTTTGTGATTCGCGCGGAGGTTTATAACCCGTAACCTGCATGCTGAGCATTGTGTCACGTACTGTCTCTCTGTGCTCATACATAGCACCTTATGTTAGCCGCGCAGCCCTTTACGTAACGTATTAAATGATCAGCAATTAAAGTACCGAGGTCGGGTAAGTCGTGCTGCAGTACAGTTTCTAGGGCCGTATGGTCTAAACTGAGTCGTAAGGAACATTGGGGTAAAGAGGCCATTTCAACTCGGAACCGGGTTTAACATGTATATATATATATATATATATATATATACATATATATATATGAATATTTAGTATAAAACGACTTCGATGTGTTTTTCCTAAGTGGAATTCGATGGGAAAATTTATACACCTTCATATGCTGTTCTGAGGTCCTGTCGGTGTTCGATACGATACGGACACTCTCTGCGGCGAATAGCCGCAACAGTCCACCATAAACAATCAGCTCACTGAAGGAGGATGCTCGTCTTGTCAAGATGGCTGAAGGAAAAGTCATGCAATACATAAAACAAACGTTGGAGGCTATAATAGTGGGTACGAAGAAAATCCCAGCGATGGAAGAAGAGATTCAGCTAAGAGAAAAAATTAAGTACTCAAGCAAAAAACACTGTACTCGAGCACAACATTCATAGTTTGGAGCAATATTCGAAATCTATGAACATACAAATCCACGGAATCCCAGGAAAAGGAAAAGATAATATCAGCAAAACCTAAAGTGTAATTAGAAAGTTTTTTTCACTAGCTAAATGTGACGTTAATCTCATTGTTGCTCACAGGTTAAACATACATTCGAATGCCTGCATAATTGCTCAGTTTTATTTGAGCCACTTCGCTAGGGAGGCACTCTAAACAAGTAGGAAACAATCTATAAAAATTAGTCCTCGTAAATTCAAGAACGTATCAACTATAGTCAAAGTTAGGATGGACCTGTGTGATGATCTGAGTGAGTTACATAAAAAAGCAAATAACCTTAAGAAAGAAGCGAAGTAGTAGTATGCGAAACCATTTACTATATATATATATACATATATATATATATATATATATATATATATATATATATATATATATATATATATATATATATATATATATATATATATATATATATATATATATAGGGAAGTCATGAGGCGTCAACAAAGGATGCGCATGTCCAAGCGTGGAGTAATGAGTCATTCTGGACGTCTGGACAATGCAGGTTCGCAGGCCCGTTTGTCTGTCGTCGCTTAAATGGTCGATCGGTCTTTCAGTTTACTCGGTGTGTTGGTCTGCCACAACAGAATAATATGGCTCTCGCCTTTGGAATGTACCAGTCGACAATGTGGTGCCAACTGACCAATCAGTACCAACTGACCGACGGCAATTGGCTTTTGCGGTAGCAACGGCAGTGCCGCTTACAGGCAGGGTAGAAACGCCGCCAAGAATTTGGACAAGTGAAAATTACTATGCACGGTACGAGACCCTGTGTAATCAACTGCCGGCCACCGATCGGGGTTCAGAAAACCGATTCGGATCGCAGCGGCGCTGATCTCCGTAACAGTTTTAGTAGCGGCAGCAGCAGCAGAAGCAATCCCTGTGTCCCTTTGCTCGAGTTTCTGCCCACAGAATTTGCTAGTGACTGGCTTCGATCGTGTGCGAATCCGGCTTAGCCTGCATAATGCCCACCTAAACTCAGCGCCCTCCGCCCGGGCCGTATGACCCGTCCACCTACGATACACCGCGAAAACTTCTCATGCTGGGCCTCGTATAGCAGCTCCCGGAAGATCCGACATGCCGGGAGAGGGAAATCTCCTCTCCGCTAGCTGCTGAAATGTCTCTCATCTTTGAGGTCCGCTTCGAAACAACACTGACCTTTCTGATCGAACGTACGCATATAGAATCGTAGTCATTGAAAGAAGTCATCAGAAGAAGATAGATGCAGGACACGTATATGCCCTTTATATATATATATATATATATATAAATATATATATATATATACTTGTCTGCACTGGTGATTATTGTTTAAACGTACATATAGTTTATACGTAGGAGTGTGTGTGTTCGTGCCAATTAGGGTAAACTACCACGCCTTGGTAGCGTTAAGGCTTTCATTGTTATGTTCTCTCTTGCCGTTATTTTTCGGAGGCAACAGCTGCCGGTCAATCGTTAGATAAATTGATAGTTAGATACAAAGACGGATCGACAGAAAATATGCTTGCAGACGTTCATTAAATAATGAACGACTCACAACATTAACACAACAACAACAACAACAATAGCGTCCGCCAGGTAACATTGCCAATAAAATTTGAAGACGCGTGAAAGAGATGAGTGGCGATTCTGCCACTTGAAATTGCAGGTTCCATTCTGACTCGATACGTGGCCCCTCAAAGACAGCTTCAACAGCCCGCAAAAACAACAACGCGCATTTATAATCTTAGCATCGTTGAGAACATGGAAATCAACAATAATCGGAACAACGACCCACAATCATAACAACAACAACAACAACAACAACAACAAAAAGACGCACGTGGAACGCCTCGCTCTCTCTTTCGCTGTCGTTTCGCCTTATCGTCAAAATTGCGATCTACGAAGACAGCAATCTCTTCAAGGTATCTGCTTCAAAAAGTCATTTCAATCGTGTGATCTGATTTTGGAAGATGGAGACAGAATGCCGTTAAGCTAATACGCTCCGTTTAACAACGCTTGCAGAAATGGCTCTTGTTCTAGTCATGCTTTGAGCTGTCAATACGGGTGGACAACGTATTATTCTGTACCCGGTTCTTTGAGTGTACATACACATGTTTGAGTTTGTCTGTTTGCGTTTGTAAACACAAACCGGACGTTCGCGGCTAAGAAATCCGCACTGTAGATTTTTCTAATTTAACGCTGCTATACAAGTATGTAAGCACGTGCACCAACATATATGGTTGGTTGATTTTCACGCCACCAAATGGGAAGTATACGAAAACCAACGTATTCTTTCTAAGATTCTACATGGTTATATGTAAAGGGATAGAAGACAGAGAGGTAGGAGTAGATACATATTAGAGAGAGAGAGAGAGATAGGAGAGATAGAGAGAGGAGAGAGATAAGAGAGGGAGGAGAAAGAGAGGGAGGAAAGAGAGAGGAGAGAGAGAAGAGAGAGAGGATAGAGAGAGAGAGAGAGGTATATATATACTATATAGATAGATATATATATATAGATATATATATATATATAAATATATGTATATAATATATATATATATATATATATATATAATATATATATAATATATATATATATATATATTATATATATATATATATATATATATATATATACATATATGTATGTACGTATATATATATATATACGTTCATTTTCAGGCGAATTACTCAAGGCGCGAGCCATTTGGCCACAAACAAATTCACACACAGCAGCAAAGCACCAGTATCTCACTTTTAGCGGTCCTCCCTGCTGTGTTTCAGACGCGGCGAACGAAGCTAGCAGGTGAGCTAACAGACAGACAATAATACCTGGTGCACCCACACAAAAGGAGTGACTTTACCGTTCTCTCAAGACCGTTCTATCCCGCCCGCTATTGAGCGGTTGTGTCGGTTGTAAAAAAAAGCCAACACATTGCAGCGTTCGTTGTCGTCATCTTGAGAACGAAGATTGTCACACAACAAATGATGCTGCTGCTGATGTTTGCTGTCAAACATCAGCAGCACGAAGGGGCACAGAGGTGTACGACCCCCTTCTTCTCCAGGCTGGCCACACTTACAGCTTGAGCTATCATCGCCAGACGTGCGATCACCTGACTGTTTGTTGTATCATCCTGCCACGCAGCGGCCGGCAAGACAAGACAAAAAAAGTCCACAAATGAAAAAGTTTCGCCCCATTGTGACGTTCAACGCCGCCATATCGCTTCAACTTACGTCGCCCTTTAGTGTTTCGTTGATAGTTTCATGGAGAACACACAATCGTCCCTCGCGGCGAGAGGCGTGTGGTAAGCTGGAACTCGCCCCCTCCCCACGTTTGCCTCTCCCGTTTTGGCTCGTCAGCCGATAAAGCCTTAGCGAGAGAGAGAGAGCTATCTAATAAGAAGCTTGTAGGTCAGTGATCTCTACGACGGGTAAACGTCATTATGTACACTGTACTAGTCCTAGGACACTAGTGCAGTGCACAACAGGGGTAGTGTAGCAGGTAGCAGTAGGGGTCATAACCACACATCGGTGTATGATGACTACAAAGAAAGTAATTGGTATATAGAATACAACCTAAGTAATTCATAGTAGTAAAGAGTAACGTAATCGTGCCGTAAGAAATAGCATCAGTATTAGTAATACTTGCCGCCGTCGTCGTCGTCGTCGTAGTAGTGGTAGTCATTTATGTATCAGCATGACGAATACATTGGTAAGCTATGTACAACTGCTAATTACGGGTTACCCGTTACAGGTTAAGGGTCGTAAACGGTAGTTGAAGGCAAACCAATATAGAGCGCCACGCATAGTAAGGACCTGAATTGCTGGGTCATTGTTGTTGTCGTTTTGTTGTTGTTGTTGTTGTTGTTTTTATTGTTGTTATTGTTGTTGCTGCTGTTGTAGTTGCTGTTGTTAACGTCGCCGTCGTCGTTGAACGCGATGACGTCAGACTGACTCAGATAGCGATAACTTTAACAATGGGGTGGTACACACACACTCACACACTCATACTTACTCACTGTTCGCTCTTTGCTGCATGTTGACAGTACACATACAGAGAATGGGAAAATGCGTCAAATTGCGTCAATACGCGAATAGGAAAGAGGGCGGGACGGGAACGTGTGGCCAAGTGAGGTGTGGGGGGCGGCGTATCGGAGAAGCTATTGCGAGATGCAGAGTATGGTATTGTCGCGCATGCTTTGTTTGTTGTGCAAAACTGGCACCAGCTAATGATGTAAGTGTTTGCGCGCGTCTTGACGCGTCAGTCTGGCTACGTGCAGACACAGGCACAGTACATTGCTTTGTACACAAGGAGAGCCGAAATGATCTTCCAGTGATCAGAAGGCGACCTATTGTTACACGCATGTTCGAACCTGTTCGCTAGCCGGGTGTGGTCTTCTGCATCTGCCAGGCGAGTTTGGAGTCGAAGTAATGCCAATGCAAGCCCGGATCTTGGGGGGATGAGAAGAATATCGGTTTTAGTGGGTGCGAGTCCCACACTAGCTGCTGCTGGCTGCCAGCAACGCAAGCGCATTACGCATTTCCGAGACCTTCCAAAAAAAAGGCGAGTTCGGAACCAGGCCAGGACGACATCGGCGGAAATTGCTGCCAAACCGAGGCAGACAATACAGCAGAAGAACCGTTTTGCGGTACTCGTGTGAAAGCCATGAAATTACGGAAATAAAGAACGTGCGTTGTTGCTTGTTGTTACTGTTGTTGCTGTTGTTGTTGTTGACAAGCTGCCCCTTTTGGGAATGTTGCTCTGCCAGGTTCTGGCATTCAGCTCCACGGTTCGGTTCACTTGTTAGGGTTTTCGCCTAGTATACGGGTCTACAAGTGACGTATTCACACGTGACGTGCTACGTTGGTCTTAATGCCTAAGTTTTGGCAAATTAACAAGTGTGTGTTGTGGGTGAGAAAAAAAGAGAGAGGGGAAGAGCAGTGAATACTGAGAGCGGACGACGACATCGGTATTGTTATTACTCAAATGTTTGCAACAACAACAACAGCATTGCTGCCCATCCTTGTGTTGGGAGGTCTTACACAGCAGCGCATGTGATGCTTCGTCGGCAAACTTCGATTCAAAGCTTGCCGCAGCCTTTCTTTTGCACTGTTTTTTTTTTCAGTCTGTCTTTCCCTTTCTTCTTTTCCCTCTCTCGGTATATATCTCCTGTGTTGGTCGTTTATGTTTTTCCGGGGAATATGCTTGCGCTTTGTTTATAGTTTGATTTGAGATTTGTTCTGTTGCTGGGCTGAGTGGCGTCGTTTCTATTGAGGCGAACAACGCTCGATCGTCTCCAGAAAGTGACGGACGAGTGCTAATTTCTCTGATGGACGGAGAAGCATACGGATCCGGGCCAGAGCCCGGAGAGGGTAGGCGGTGCCGGTCTATCTGCCGTTCTTGTATAGCCGAGCGGAAATGCCATCAGCCGCTGTCTGAGGCCATCACGATTGATGCGGCGTCTTAACGTAGACGAACAGGCCGACAGATCGATAAATCGACAGGCTTTGGTTCTCAACACGCCACCATTTCGTCAACAGCAGTTACAACAACAACAGCAACAACAGCAACAAGAACAACAACAACAACAGCAACAAGAACAACAACAACAACAGCAACAACAACAACAACAGCAACAACAGCAACAAGAACAACAACAACAACAGCAGCAACAATGACAAAGATAACAACAACATTAACAACAATGACAACAACAGCATCTATAAGGACAACAACAACCGAGGCGGCTTAATCGAGAGCATGTGTCGGCCTCTCCGCCTTCCATCTACATGCTGCTGTCTCAACGTCACGCCCACCAAGTGAAGGTGACGACGGCTGCGGCGGCGGTGGTCAGAAAGCATTTTGTCAGATCAGCATTCATTCTGTATAGTCACCTGTATAGCTGGCCACGAAGAGGAAAGCAGCAATGGTGGAAGATGCGAAACGCATGGAAACGAAACGAGAAGACACGGAAACCATACAGCGGAGAGAAAGAACATGCGCAAAGAAGTATATATATATATATATATATATATATATATATATATATATATATATATATATATTTATATATATTTATATATATATACATATATATATATATATATATATATATATATACATATATATATATATATATATATCTATACACATGTGTATATATATGTGTGTGAGTGTGTACACTGGGGGAATAGGAGATAAAGATGGCCTATGTATGATTAGTTGTGAGGAGCGAATGTCTGTCATTCGTTGTCAGATCTTGTTTACTGTTCTAGTGTCCACAGCTGCGCGACATGTTCGCTTTCTAATCGCTGGTAGAGAGCGGTCATCGTGGCCATTCTGTTCAAGTGCGTGAGATACGAACAGGTGATGAGTCTTTTGATGAACGGTGCTCATGAGAACTATTCTTAAAGTTTCTCTGTTGTTGGGCGTTTATATCTCTGTTCAATGAACGCAATTCGTACATGATAAACGAACTTCTTCGAATGGTTTGCTTAGGGTTGGGTTCTATATATATATAAAGTGTGTTGCAAAAAATTAGCAACTCATGTTTTTTGTGATAATTTCGGCTTGGTTTATTTAATTGGCTTGAAATTTTAGGCGCATGATGTACATGACGAAACATGAGTATAGTGTTGATTTCATTGCAATCTCAACATGCATTGCAACATGCAACCAACAACGAGGTATGAAACGTGGCGTTGTCTTGTTGAAAAACTGCGTCAGGTCCCCCAATTCTTCTGAAGTGGGCTTCTAACTGGGAACCGACAATGCGCTGGTACATGTCAGAATTGTTTCGGCATACAATCCCGACTAGATCAGACTTCCCATTATATCCAAACGCGCCCCAATATTTCACAGAGCCACCACCGGCCACACGTTTCGAGAACCATTTAGGTTCCTTCCGTAAGTCGTGCCAATAGTACTGACAGCCGTCAGGGCCATCGAGATTAAATTTATTTTCATCCGAGAAGACGATGTTTTGCCACTCGTTATCCCAAGTTTGGTATCTATGCGAAAATTCACGCCGTGCGACAATGTGCTTCGGTTGCAGTCGCGGCATAAGCTTCCTTTTCGCGTATCGCACGTTTTTGTCAGAACTTAACACTCGGTACACTGTGGATCGGTGCACTGGCACTCCCAAAGTAGTCCTGATCCTGGAAGAAGACATTTGGTCATGAGTAGCCAACTGTATGATCCTTCGCCGATCTCGAATAGTCAAAACTGGCTTACGCCCACTGTTAGATCTGCACCTTTGGTTCACTCCAGGGTGTAAGAGCCTGCTGATGGTGCTCTTATGCCGTCCTAATCTGGTTGCTATAGCAGTTACTGTATGACCGAGCTCAGCATATGCCTCAATTCTTGTCTTTTCGTTATCCGAAGGATCCTTTGTACGACCCATGGTTTAAACATAAGATTCGTCGTTAGTTCGGAACAACGACTAAGCTATAGAATATTTTGCAGCTATATAACGATTGATTTAGCTAGACAATATTCCTGACATTTGATCCCTGGGATCGAATATCAGCTGTAGTATCGACTATCCTTTACAAACAAGAGCTGTGTTGTTAGCATGTTATCGTTGCTAATACTTTGCAACACTGTTTTCTCACTTTTATATTTTTTGTATGAACCGATTTTGGGATTGCAATGAAATCAACACTATACTCATGTTTCGTCATGTACATCATGCGCTTAAAATTTCAATTGCCGAAATTATCGCAAAAAAACATGAGTTGCTAATTTTTTGCAACACACTTTATATATATATATATATATATATATATATATAACGATATAAACATACATTGTTGCATCATCATTTATAAAAGAAGGTCAAAAAGGGCGGCCACAAACGCGTTCAAAGTTAACGTTGTTAGAGTCAGGCCAGGTCCTTGAATTGAATTGATCCTCGACTCGATGCGTCGTTTGCTAGATATTTGTAGCTCATGACTGACGCTGTGCCAGTACTATAATAGTTGCGACCTCCGGTCTCTGTACTGGATCACTGGATGTCGAAGTAACTCGCTCTCACAGTGCTCGACAAAGTTGCTATAAAACAATACGCGTCATAAGCGTCATCACTGTTCCCATATCAACCACTCACTTAACGACAAGAATAGCTTAGTCGCCAGTGAGCGAATATGAACGTATGCCAAATGTCTAAGAGCATGTAAACTAAGTGGTACAAAGGACAAAAGGCAATAATTTGCTCCTCAAAATGCGGGGCGTTCACTTTGCAGATGTTTCGTACGTACTTATTGTTTATTCGTTTAAAATTTCCAAGTAAGGAATGCATGATAGCGTATAGGATAGGTCATAAAAAACGATGTTAAGCCGCTGGAACAGCTGTTCACAATATATGCATATGCAACGATCTCTTGCAAGATATTACTCAGTCAGAACTCTCCACATGTTACGTCTGAAAATATAAGTGGAAGAATAATTCCATTGGCAATGGGCTAGTGGCGTCCCACTTTAATTACGACTTTGAACCATAGGTTCTAAATCTGAATTATGAGTAGGTAGCTGGCTACACAATGCCTGTGCTTGCCCAATGATCTACGAGTCAAAGATTCCGTTTTTCAAATGATTTGTACACTAATATATATATATATATATATATATATATATATATATATATATATATATATATATATATTATATATATACTTTGCAGTAGTTGCATTGCGGCCTCCACCAGATTAAAGCGTAAGTGCTTTGTCGGTTCGAGCGAAGATGATGACAGCGAAGGATAATCGAAAAAAGTCGTCAAATCAAACAACCAGAGATGGCCTAACCGCAAGGCCAACTTAAGACACGCTCAGGGGCTGACTGGCGAAAAAATAAACAAAAAGTCACGTTGAGGTAAACATTGACAAAAATAAAATCGTCACGACAAGATCGCGCTGGCGATAGATGCACTGGGGTAGTGGTGATGATTACGCAAGGAAAGTCTCGCTATGATGACGCGTCAACACTGACAACAACAGTTACACCACTTCGGGACAACTTGTCATCTTTAGACATATGAACGCGCTATTGCGAATAGTAAAAAAAAATGCTATAATTACAGCGTTAGCAACATAGGCTGCCGCGTTCGTGGTTATGGCGTTAACCGTGGTAGCCAACAGTAAGTAAGTAAGTAGGCCGGCATCAGCAGCAGCAGCAGCACATCAAAAATCATAAAATAATAGTCAACATGTCAATTTCACAACGCCAGATTGCAGCGCGTGAGCGGTACAATAAGCCGATCGTAGAAAAAACAAATCAGATCAGTGGGCACTCGTATCTAGTTGTAACCATTATTTTACCGTTAAGCGGAACAGGTTAAGCAATCTAAAAGAAATTAAAACAAAATGCCAACAAAAGTATAAAAATGCGTATTACTAACAGTGTAATAATAATACGATACAAAAATCGAAAACAGAAACCTGCTCCGTATAAATATACGGCAGCTACATTAACATGTGTACATACACAATGGCAGATAAAAAAAATGACGATTTCAAGGGAACATCAACAACGTTTTATGGTGCGTAACACTACAATAACGACGACAGTTGCGGCAACATAATATACAGCTATCATGCTAACGATTTTGGCAGCTGTTACAAAATGAACTAGGTATGGCGCTATTATTGTCATTATCATTATATTCATCATCGTCGCCTGTTATGAATCAGTTTCCCTAAAAATGTATAGTCCCTTTATTACAAAATTCGGATTACCGCAATTCGCTAGGGCTCTCCAGTAACCTATTTGAAGCCATAGACAAAAGGGATTATACGTGAAGGGAAATCTCGGTAATAGAAAACGTTGAAACCGTTTACGAACCCCCAACGACATGCTCTGCTCATATTGACATCGACTTAAACCCAAGTTTTTCGCTGGCTCTCGCGAGAAGACAAGGATCAAATTTATGCAACACTCTATTAGGGTTCGCCTAGATATTATCCAAGCATAAACATCAAATAAACGAAAACGATTTGTGTTGCACAAAATAGTAGAGACTAGTAATGTTCGCCATTTCACTGTCACGTGGCAGACAAATTCAAAGCACGCTCGAATAAAGTTCGCGCATTTTGAGTTGACGTTCTATTCATAACAAAAAATAGAATTAAAATCATGCTTGTTCACCGTATCGGAACGTGTTTATAAGTGAAAGACAGTTAAACGTGCTAATAATAGAACAGCAACAACAACATGCCGATAAAACAGAACAACAGCAAAGTATACATTATGCAACATCAATACAACATTTAATCACATCAATAACATTGCATTTATTCGCAACGTTTACTTTAACCACACCAGCTACAGCAACACTAATGATAATGAGAATGCTTGCAGCTTAGCAAGGCGGGTGCAGCAACAAAATCAACATCAACTTCAACGACATTTGTTGTTTGTTGATGATACATTTCTACTATCGATAGCAGTCCCGTGCTGCTTACGCCATTGTCTACTTTTGTCTGGCATTGTCTCATCTGGCATGTACTATGTGTGGCTGCATCATCCTGCAGCCGTTCAGAATCGTCGGTTGGGCATTTAGGCATTCCTATTGCGTCACAGCGTCACAGATTACGTAGCAGCAGCGTCATCGTCTCTTCTTCTCACGTAGCCGCTATAACTGTAAACCGGCCAGCACGGAAACCAGCAGTGCTGTCTGGCTGTAGCGCTGGTTGGCTGATCGGCGTCAGCGGGCGTCGAAGCAACAACCCGAGAGAGAGATGACGGAGTAGGCTGGCTGTGTAGGCCATTTTCCAGGAATACCAGACTTGACGGAAGGCATTAAGTTCTGTTTTGCCGCGCGGCGTTAAGAAGATGCGTCTCTATGCCGGCTACAAACATACCGTTGCCGGGAGAAAGTATTTGCGGCACTGCCATCTATCTTTATATATATATATGTATATATATATATATATATGTATATATTTATATATATATATATATATATATATATATATATATATATATATATATATATATATATAAATATATATCTATTAGTGAGTAGTCGCGCGTGAGTTAATCGTGACTGGGGAAGCTAATGCCGTGAACTGTGTGAACCACCGCAATTCCGGTGCACGCATTGCGCGTGCGTCACGCGAGTCACACCGGTGATTATTCGTCGATACGGACAGCCTGCCAGTGGCTCTTTAAAGTAAATCCAACACAACCTCACGGCTCTTGAATTATAGACAACCGATGACGATGATGATGACGACGGTGATTATCATCAGTGGATCTACACGAGTGGATTACGACAATCTTATGTCCACCCCGAACACAAGCGAAACAATGTGGCTAGATTACAACAAAAATGAATGAAAACAGTAAAACGCTTAGAAGGGTTGCAAGTCAACGCAATGATATTGCGTGATTTGTTCGTCAACATCAACTATCGGCGGCACCCGCGTGTCTATCGCGTGTGCGTTCGAACTGTCGTTTATGTCTTTGAGAGTACGATACGCCCAGATGGACGAATAGTGCAAATTAAGTAGACCGGCACGCTACGAGCGAGAGTGTATAGGAAGGTACCGCAACTCTTCATTCAATTCAAAGCTCTCGAGAAATTAGAAAATGTAGGGTCGATCAAACTCCATAGCTAGCCAGAAGCAAAACACCATTTCACAACGATGTTAGGTGCTAATCATCTTGTACGCATCGAAGACCACGCATCTAAGACAATCTTACACATAACATCAAAGAACAGAAGTTTTCATCTCCTGCTAGCATTCTGGGCAGTCGAAAGAACCTGGTGCGGATTTCTCTTGCCAGCAGCGCGACCTTTTACAGGTCAAACCAGGTGACCACATGCCCAGCGCCGTAGAAAAGCTGTGATACGACGAGGGAGTGATTATACATCTTATTGGCAAACTTGATTGCAAAGATCAAGGTGTAAGACAAGACACACAACGCACATATCGCCCGGACTGATCGTTGCTGGTCACCCGAAGGAAGGGAAAATAAGCCCAAAACAGAAAAACGGGTATAGTACCCTGCGCTACGAATATTTATCTTGAAGACAGACATCTCGGCCATGTGTTGCCAACACGAGCTGCAGCAGTAGCAACAACAACAACAACAGCAGCAGCACCATCATCACCATAGCACCACCACTAAATGCACGAGATCGACCGAGATCAGGAGAGACTTAGGTCGAGAGAGAGAGCGCGCACCGAGATCGTCCCCAACACATGCGTGCGTCGCATTTACGGCGGACCCACAAAACTCGGGTACTGTGGTAGCAAGCAGACGCGGCGGCCCACACAAGCGGAGGAACCTCACAAACCACCACCACCGCCACCGAGAACCACAAACAAATAAACACACATTTACAAGCACTCTAAAAATACACCTAGACAAAAAACACATATATATATATATATATATATATATATATATATATATATATATATATTTGTGTGTCTAGGTGTATATATATATATATATATATATATATATATATATATATTTATATACACTAGTGGCAACATAACGACCCATACACACACACACAGATGAAATCAACAACGTTGTACAGAAAAGTCGAGTTGACGAGTTGATTGACGCATTCACACAGCCACGGATTCTCTCTTTCTATCTCGTCATAGTATAGAAGCCGTCGTTTTGTTGGCGGCACTTTGAGGTATAAGTGTATACGTATGTACATATATATATATATACGAACGTACGTACATACATACATACGTTTATCTGTTCGTTTGTCCATCTGTCAATAGTTGATGCACTTACCCACCACCAGCAGCAGCAGTTGGCCCGGCCAGTGGCGTTAGAGAGACTCGCGCGATCCTCTCTCTCTCTCTCGCTGTCTCTCTATGTCTCGATCTCTTCTCCGTATCGCTTGTTGCCGGTGAATCTGCCGCAACTCACAGCATCCGGCTCTTGTGTCGTCGTTGTAACAAGAAAGACACCACTATGGGAGGATGCACACAAAGATGACGGAGAGCACCACGTTGCGTTGTTGTTGCGGTTGTTGTTAATGTTGTTGTTGTTGTTGTTGTTGTTGTTGTTGCGGTTGCTGTTGTTATTGTAGCGGTTGTTGTAGTTATTATTGTTGTTGTTATTGTCGTTGTCGTCGTCGTCCTTTTTTCGTATCGAACAGCAACAACGCTCTATCGCGCGGTTCCCGTGCTTAGCCCGCACAGCTATACAGGAAGGTACATAAAGACAGCCTGGCAGGTGGAGTCAACAACGTCGAGTTAATAATAATCCTCGCGAACGGAACATCATCACTAGGTAGGTTGCATTGGTTGTATATTTGTTGCGGTACGATTGCAGCAGCCGGAGCAGCAGTAGCAGGCTACTACGAGAGGAGGTGTTTATATCCGTACTACTCAAATACAGAAGTGTGTCAATCGAACACCTATCGACGAGCAGAAAAACGCCAAGAGCAGAGCAAGAGAAGATGTTACTTCAATGGCGGCAGCAGCAGCAGCAGCAACAGCAGCAACACAAGTAGCAGTGGAAGCGGTATTACTGGTTGTTGTTGTTGCGTTGTTGTTGCTGTTACTGTTGTAGATGTTGTTGCTGTTGTTGCCGTTGTTGTTGCTGTTACTGTTGTCGTTGTAATCTAAAGCTCGTAACACGATAGCAACAACAGAAGTACAACAATAGCACCTAGCAATAACATCAGCCGAACACTGACTGGTCTGCCGAGGCAATTGGCTCCTGAACAGCGACAGCGCCAGTCGCCACTACATCGACTACGGACAACCACTGTCTGAATGGCTGGCTCGTTGGTTGGTTGCCTAGCTGGCTCACTGGCAAGCGGCCTGCCGGGCGAACGGCACTGCAGTCGTCTCGACAATGTTGTTGTTGTTGTTGTTGTCGATGTTGTTGTTGTTGTTGTTGTTGATGTTGACGTTGTTGTTGTTAAGGCTGTTGTGGTTGAGGGAGAGCCATACACTTACAGGCCAGTTGTTGTTGTTGTTGTTGTTGTTGCTGCTATTGCTGCTGTTGCTGCTGCTGCTGATGTTGGAAACTCACTTACCTACGCGCGCACCCTCTGTAGTCTGTCTGTCGGTCTATTTGTCTGTCTGTCGGTCGGTCGGTCGCTCTGCCTATCAATTTATCTATTTCTCTATCAGTCTGCTTGCCAGTCTCTTTCTTGCCACTGACGACGACCACAAGTATCAGCGCCACCACTTCCACTTCCACTACCACCACCGCCACCACCACTTCCACCACAGGGCAACATGTTGCCTACGTTTGCCTTGATGCCGTGGTGTTGGCTCGATGATGATGGTGGTGGTGGTGGTTGTTCGATCGCTTGCTCACTCGCACGATTGCTGGATGGCTGGGTGGTTGGTTGGTTGGTTGTTTGGAACGCGCGGCTGCCCGCGTTTCCCACCCTTGCCACCCTATGGCGGACGGACGGACGGACGGACGGCGAAGGCGGTGATGGTTGTCAATGGCTGGAGACGGAGACAAGCGGCAGCGACGGCGGCCGCCGCCGCCACTGCCGCCACCGCGCTGTCACAGACACCATGTAGTTGTTGTTGTTTCTGTCGTTGTTACTAGCTGTTGTTGTTGTCGCTAGCTGTTTTTGTTGTTGTTGTTGCTGGCTGTTGTTGTTGTTTCTGTCGTTGTTACTAGCTGTTGTTGTTGTCGCTAGCTGTTTTTGTTGTTGTTGTTGTTGTTGTTGTTGCTGGCTGTTGTTGTTGTTTCCGTCGTTGTTACTAACTGTTGCTATTGTTGTTGCTAGCTGTTGTTGTTTCTGTCGTTGTTACTAGCTGTTGTTGTTGTCGCTAGCTGTTTTTGTTGTTGTTGTTGTTGTTGTTGCTGGCTGTTGTTGTTGTTTCTGTCGTTGTTTCTAGCTGTTGCTATTGTTGTTGCTAGCTGTTGTTGTTTCTGTCGTTGTTACTAGCTGTTGTTGTTGTCGCTAGCTGTTTTTGTTGTTGTTGCTGGCTGTTGTTGTTGTTTCTGTCGTTGTTACTGGCTGTTGTTGTTGTTGCTGGCTGTTTTGTTGTTGTTGTTGTTGCTGTCTGTCGTCGTTGTTGCTGGCTGTTTTGTTGTTGTTGGCTGTTTTTGTTGTTGTTGGCTGTTTTTGTTGTTGTTGTTATTAGTGTTGATGCTGTTGTTGTTGTGTTGTTATTAGTGTTGATGCTGTTTTCGTTGTTGTTGCTGCTATGGTTGTGGTCGTCATTATTGTTGCGGTTGTTGTCGCGGTTGTTGTTTTTGCTATTTTTCTTGTTATTATAGTTTTAGTTGTTAATGGTGCAGCAGCAGCTGCTGCTGTTGTCGTTGTTGTTGTTGTCGTTGTCGTTGTTGTCGTTGTTGTTGTTGTCGTTGTTGTTGTTGTTGTCTTTGTCGCCGACGCTGTCGTCGTCGTCGTCGCTGCACAATTGCTGACCATGGTTGTTGAGATGTTGTGGCTGGCTGGTATTGCTGCTAATGCTGCTGCTGGTGCCGCTGCCGCTAGGGATGCTTCTCTCTCCACGATGCGGTGAGTCAGCTAGACCTTAGTTCACCTTAACTACTCGAGGCTGACCTGATCTACTCCTGGCTAGGTGGCCAACGGCCGACTGACCATGCGCTACACAGTTATGCAACGATGAAGCAACGACTATCTTCTACAGCAGCTCCTGCTGCTGCTGCGATTGCTCTTCTTTGATGGGTCAAGTTGCTGTGCTGCTGCTGCTACTACTGCTATGGCTACCTACATTGTGCCCAGTAATGCCACAGCTTCACCATTCATGACTACAGAGCCAGCAACAACAACTGCAACAATAACGACAGATAGACCAATAGTAACAACAACAGCAACAACTGCCAATACTAGAACAACAACAATAGTAACAACAACAACAACAAGAGAAAGAAAAATGAGAAGAAAAACAATAAGAAGACGAAGAAGAAGAAGAAGGAAGAGGAGAAGAGGAATAGCAACATAGATATGACGACGATCGGACTACGCCACGTAACTCAACCTCACCTCACATCCCCTCCTTCCTCTCTTCCCCCTCTCCCCACTTTCCCTTTGCCATGCCTCCGATTACTGCCATTACATCTAGGTAGCTAACTAGTTGTACTAGAGAGCGGAGACACGACAGCAATGACGCCACTGCCACCGCCTAGAGTCTAACCGGGGGAGCAAGTATGACAGAAGGCGAGAAGGCTTTTTTTGTTGAACGCTGCTGGAGCCACACAGTCGCACAGATAGGCTAAGTAGGGTTACGTTTTCGGTTTTCGTTCGTTTCAGCCAAGATTTTGCGTCCACGGGACTGCTTTTCGCGTTATTGCTTCATAGACGGACCCACATAAATACAAATGTGCAACGGTGGGGCTCGAACCCGCGCACCTTCATGTGTCTCCTCCGGTTGCGAGGCGGAGTTTTAAACCACCCCGCGACTGGGCTCGACGTATGGTACCACCACTACTACTACTAAAAGTAAAGTTTTCGGGCTGACCCTCAGCCGAGATTTAACGTCCACGGAACTGTTTTTCACATTGCTTCATAGACGGACTACCCCCATAAATACAAATGTGCAACGGTGGGGCTCGAACCCGCGCACCCATGTGTCTCCTCCAGTTGCGAAGCGCACACTTAATCCACCACGCCACCGGGCTCGACACTACTACTACTACAACTACTACTACCACCACGATCTTTCTATTTATTGAATATATGTTACAACCATTTTCATCGGAACTGCTTTCGTTAAACTTTGTTAAAAAATGAGGTTCTTCTATGCGCTTTGTTTTTAATTGTTTCCTTCTAATGTTGGTTTTCAGCCGTCGTTTTATATATCTTTATCGGCTCATCCTTTCAGCTCGTTGTCTTTCTAGTTCGTATTTTGTTCGCATTATACCTTCCACCAATCGGATGCCCTGCTCCCATTAAAAATCATCCTCAAGCATTGCGGTGACTAAGTCTGTCACCGTCATGTCTGGAGAGCACCCGTGTCCTGGCTGACTTCTCCGTGCTGTCTGTTGAAGCATTTCTTGAGGTTGGGGATGTCCTGACGTGTCCAGGCACCTGGTATGTGTGCTGGTATGCTGGCGCACTCCTCGTTCCATTCCCTAATTGTCTGCCCGGGCCTCGGTTTTTTTGGTTTACAACTAAAAGCAAGAAGTCTTCTCTTGCCTTCTGTTGTGTTCGTTCTTCGATCATTCTAGGCCATGGTATCAACCTTGCTATCGCGATGATGGCCGTCGTTTCAACTGTCATATATGTACTGGCGATTCGTATAGTGCCAGATTTCGTTCCGCTTTCAGAAGCTTCTTCTTGTCTCTCTTTAATTTCATAGAATTCGGTCCCTACGCTGATGCGCTGTACAGGACGGTAGACTCCACCACTAAGGCAAGAAAACGTCTCTTGCCTTTAGTTGCCCCGCGTGTCCTCGGCAGGATCTTAGTTAGACTATTTGCCAGTTTTTCCGCCTTCGCGGTCACCTTCTCGACGTGCACGTTGCCAGGGAGGACCGTGTCTATCGTTACACCCAGATATCGGGCCGACCTGTTGATCTTTATGGTCACGCCGTTCAGAGATAAGCGGATGTTTCCGTGTGTCTTGCGGCCCGTGAGAAGTACGGCCTCGCTTTTTTTCAGGCGCTAGCTCAAGGCCGTGTCCTACCATCCAGCTGTTCACAATCTTGATGGCTGCTGGATGCTTGTGCTCTTGCTTACGGCGAACTAGCACGACTTAAAACTTTTCGGGCTGGCCATCAGACAAGATTTAACGCTCACGGTAGTGCTTTTCGCATTGCTTCATAAACAGATCACCATAAATACAAATGTGCAACAGTGGGGTTCGAACCCGCGCACCTACGTGTCTCCTCCGGTTGCGAGGTGCAGGCGAATGCACCACGCCACCGGACTCGACTGTACTATGACTACTTTTCTATATTGGGGTTTTATCGATATAATCATTTCCAGTGATACACGTTCGTTTTACATCACTGAGATTCCCCATTCCGCTCGGCGCTAGCGGCTCGCTGTCGACGCCCCTTGCCGTCGGCTCGCGGCCTCCCGTACTCGCTTCAGTTTGTTCTTCAGCCTCATTACGCCTTCGGCCAGGTTCATCCCCTGTTTCCATTTCTTCTCGTTTCCGAGCATGGCGTCGACCTGGTCGATTACCGTCATGCTCGGGGCCGCCTCTGCTCGTCTGCCTTCTCGTGCCGCTTCAAGTGCTGTGCAGAGGAAGACGGTGTGTGTGACATCGTCAACCTCGCCAGTGCCACATGTAAAACACGTAGGCTCTGCGACTTAACCTAACCTGCGCAAGTGCTTCTGGAAGAATCCGTGCCCTGTCAGGTAACAGGTGACGTGACCATGCTTTTTGTTGAACCATTTAATTAGGTCAGGGATGACCTGGCGACACCAGGCTCCTGGGGCTTCCCCCAGCAACTGACTCCATTCCCGCTGCCAGTCCTCGATCGTTTGCTGTCGAGCTTTTTTCTGGCGTTCTCGTCTTCGCCGTACTCGCTCTTCGATTAGTCTAGGCCACGGCATGAGCCTGGCAATCTCGATCACTGCTGTTGTTTCGGCCGTGCGATATGCGTTGGCGATTCTTATCGCGAGCTTCTGCTTCGTCTTCAGAAGCCTATTTCTGTTCCTCTTTAACTTTATCGCGCTGGGACCCCACGTGGATGCGGCACAGAGCACGGTAGACTCTGCCACAGAGGCAAGAAGTCTTCTCTTGCTTTCCGTCGCCCCGTGCGTCCTTGGCAGAATTTGGGCCAGGCTGTTGACGATCTTGTTTTGCCTTGGCGATCACCTTATAGATGTGTTTGTTTGTTGGTACTGCGACTACTACTTCTACTACTAATGGTACCACTTACTACAGGACGACGGCCACAATTTGTACTAATAATACCGGTCCTGGTGCTGCTGCTACTTCGGACGAAAGAAGACGAAAACCCAAGCGAACACAGAGCATTAACGAACTCCAACGACTTCCAGCCCACCACCACCATCATTTTTAGCCAGCATCGCATCACAAACAAGCGAGAGAACGAGCAAGCAGAAATTGCCGTTTTCGAAACAAAAACGCATCCAGTAGCATCAGGAAGCGAGCGATCGACGGAAAGAGAGAGAATCCGGCATTAGGTACATGATGATTCTCTCACGATGATTCGGCGCGTGTGGAACAAAGAATGGTCTAGAGTTAAAAACACCTTCCTCCTTACAAAGGCGTTTTAATTCTCGGAAGGGGAAAATAACGATAGTTAGCAGACAAACGTGACGACCGGATAGATACATAGATAGATATAACGGTTATATAGGTAGATAGAAAGGATAGACACATATATGAAGAAATAGATGAACGGCTGGCGGACAATTGACCGCCTGCATACTGACTGTACATCTGTGCGCTGTGTGGTGGAGACCGACACACAATCACAATGTGGTGGCCACGGTTATACTATACAGTAGGTAAGGTGCGGCGGTAGCTTGGCATCCATCGCCTGCCACCATTCAATGTGAGCGCCAACCAATCAAAATGTGTGACTGAATGAATGTAAAAAAATATACATAGAATTGACTTTGCGCCGATGGCCAGTCGGTGCACAGCGGCATATCGGTAGAGAGACCCACAGACAGACAAACAAACACACATTTAGATATATATATATATATATAGAGAGAGAGAGAGAGAGAGGGGGGAAGACAATAGACATACCAGGTAAACCGAGAGACGCATTAACAAGGCCGACTTACTACTTTCGTGCTGTATCGTGTAGAGCAGCAGGGGGACATTAACATCGATTTGATATCACAGTAACTCCGCAGGCAAAGTGGAAGGGTACCTGCGGCAAACGCGGGGTTCGAGGACCAACAACAACAACAACACAACAACAACAGTAGCAACAGCAATAACAACAACAACAATAACAACAACACAACAACAGGCGTTATTGATGTGTTTTTGTTATCGTCGTCATCATTATTGACGTCGACGTCATCAACAGCGTCCGCCTGAACCAAGTTGACAATAGCGGCATCAAGCGGAATAAAAAATTGTGATGGAGAATAGCAAACGAAGCAGAAGAAAAAAAAGAAGAAGAGGAAAAATATGGTGATGGTGATGAAGATGATGATGATGATGATGCTAAAGATGGAAACAACGGTAATGAACGTAATGATGGCGTTAGGTAAGCTGTGGTGATGATGATCATAAATGCTATGAAAGGTTTTGCACGAGAAGCAGTCACAGCAACGCAAGAAATTAGCAAAAAAAAAAAAAAATTATATATATATATATATATATATATATATATATATATTATCAGACATACTAGAACATGGCGTTGCTTATACTATTAAACATACAGCAATTTTTCACATAATTTTTCTCATCATTTACCGCCATCTATGACTAGCATCGGCATAATGGTTTCCATCATAGTCATCATTGGCGTCATCATCATCACCGTTATGACCACCACATCAGCATCAACGTATAATCAGTTTCATGGTCTCGTGCTTCTTGTTACCTTTGAGAAGTCCTATAAAATGATTCCTAAAGCTTGTACCATAACGTAATTGATATGTTCGTTGCCGCCGCCACCCGGCCACTCACGAAAGCAATTCTCAGTGCTGCTACGACCTCAACGATGAGTGGCGGCGTTTTTTTTTATAAGTTACACGATTGTTACTTGTACAATTTCTTCTGCTAGCACTACTAATACTAGTACATGTGTTAGTACAATAACAATAACGACAATGAAAGGACTAACAACAACAGTAGCAGCTTTCGATGCAATTGCTGTACTATAAAAATATCAACAACAACATCACTATAAAAACGACAACAACAACAACAATACGCGCAACCACAGCAACATCAACAACAATATCAACAACAACAACAACATCAACAACAACAAGAACAGCAACAACAACAACATCACTATAAAAACGACAACAACAACAACAACAATACGCGCAACCACAGCAACATCAACAACAATATCAACAACAACAACAACATCAACAACAAGAACAGCAACATCAACAACAAGAACAGCAACATCAACAACAATATCAACAACAACATCAACAACAAGAACAGCAACAACAACAACATCAACAACAACAAGAACAGCAACAACAACAACAACAACAACAACGACAACAACAACATCAACATCAACAACAACAACCACAACATCAACATCAACAATAACAACAATCTAGCTATACATCGAATGCTATTGAGGCCGCAGCGGCGGCGGCGGCGACTAATACCTGCTGCCGGTGGAAGCGCCGTGCTGGTCAGCATTGGACGACTGGAGATGAATTGACGTGTCCAGACGCACCAGAGGGAGACCGGCTCGGTCCCTTCCTTCTCGTTTCTCTCTTTTCTCTTTGTTTCTTTCTTTCTGCTAATGCCGCTGCTGCTGCTACCAGCGCCGCCGCCGCCAGTGTGTTGTTGTCGTCTATGATGATCTGCGGCGGTCGTCGACGTCCGATACTGCTGATGCTGCTGTTGCTGTTGTTGCTGCTATTGGTTGTCCTTGTCCTTCCGCTGGTTGGCACGTCGGTCGCGTCGGTCGCGTCGCCAGCGGTTGTAGGCGCCATCAGGCAAGCTGGGGCCATCATCGTCGTGGCTCTGTCCCTACACGGGAAAGGGCTCAGTCGCGCGCGCGTTTGCCCCCTACTCTTGCCTCTGCCCTGCCCTGCCCCACCACAAGCCGCCTGTTCTCCCTTGCCCATTGTGTGTGTGTGTTTGTGTGTGTTTTCGTTGGTGTCTGTTTGGCTTGGCACGCTGGTTGACTAAGCGCAGACGGACAAACAGACGAACGGACAGATACACAAGGTAAACACACAGACCAGATCGACACACACACCCACCTAGACAGACAGGCAGAGAGACGCACATGGTCGTGAATCGGCCAACAGCGAAGGCCATTGGAAAGGATGTGAGAAGGGCAAAGCACAGCCTTAGCAGCAAAAGCTGCTACTATTCCTACTACAACAACAACAACAACAGCTACTACTACTACTACTACTACTACTACAACAGCTACTACTACTACTACAGCTAGAACTGGGTACTTCTACTACTCGTAGGGCTGCGCGAGTCGGATGATGGGCTCGCCGCAAGACACTACCCGAAGCAAGGAAGAAGAGCACAAAGGAAAGACATATATATATATATATATATATATATATATATATATATATATATATATATATATATATATATATATAGAGAGAGAGAGAGAGAGAGAGAGAGAGAGGGATACCGTACCGACCGAGATGGTACTGGTGCTGGTGATCGTGGTGGTGCTGCTGCTGTTGCTACTGCTGATATTGCTACCCAGTATTCGTTGTTGTGGCTGGTCCGAGGAGTAGGTTAGTTAACCCACGAACCAACAGCCGTGGAACCGCCACTCTAGCCCGTTCTGACAAGACTCTGGATCTGGGTCGGAGGGACGCCGTGTGCCGGAGGGACGCCGTGTGCCAGACGGACGTCTACCGCAAGGGAGACCGAAAGAAGTCGGCTCCGCCCGCCACTGAATCGCTGAATGACTGGTTGATGGTTCGCTCCCAAATCTGTTCCTGTTCATGTCGTTGTTATTGTTGTTTGTGCGATTGTTGTTCGTATTTTCGTTATTGTTCTTGTTGTTGTTGTTGTTGTTGGTGCTATTGTTCTTCGTATTGTTGTTGTTGTTGTTGTGGTTGTTGTCGTTGTTGCTGTTAGCGTTGTCGCTGTTGTAGTTTGGGCTGTTGCTGTTACGTTGGCACCCTCATTGTTGCTGACCCTGCTGCTGTTGTCCACAAATTGTTAATGTTGTTGTTGGCGCTATTATTGTTATTCATATTAGATTCCTCTAATATTATTGTTTGTTGTTGCTGTTGTGGCTTGTGAGTTTGTTGTTGCTGTTGCTGCTGCTTATTTGATTGTTTTTTTTCTCATTAGCCCTCCTCGCCTGTCTTCGTTGTTGTCCACGCGATACTCAGTTAACTGTTGTGGTTTATTTGCTCATATCATACCTGCTCTATCACCTATGCTGCTTTGGCATGTATTGCTCCAAATAATGGTATTGCTTACGTTGCATTTCTAGTTGCTGCTATCTACGCGTAAACTTGATCTGATTCTACGGCGTGCGTGTCTAATTTCCTTTAAAAAATACAAGATTTTCTTACTCTATAGTCTGTACGCTACATGGTTAAAATAAATAGGTTGTCATAGCCGGATATTTAGGTAGATGAGCGAGTTTTCGTTCAGTGGATAAGTTGAGAGATAGAGAAAATCTAGCCTTTTGTCAAATATATGTCGACCACATGGTCTTGCGGAATTAGTCAGTATATTACTCATATCCATTTTAAGAATAGCGGTTTCAGAGCCAGGACTTTCTAGAGGATTGCTATTAGATCATTTTTTACGTTCTATTTTTCCGTTTTGTTCCCACCTGTTTTGGTAATTTAACGTTGCCTTCTCAAAATTCGCAAACCCATTGCAAAATAAACAATCATCATACTTTGATTATTCCACGTGGGCATGCGGCATCGAGTTTTACCAACAATTTGCGTTAAAGTGCTCCCCCTCCCCGCACATTATTTGGCCAGCCTTCCGAATGAACTAAATTATAGGCATGACATGCAAAAGTACAACCTTAAACACACCTAAGCAGTAGACGTCCAAGCGTGGTCGTCTTTAATGGACATGCCCAGTGCTACCAGTTATTGACGAATGGGCGAATCTATGTTGATCTTTTTAGGATGTTTTGGGTAACGCGTGTGTGGGAACAAAGCTTCACCGCTGTGCCGATTGGAAAACCGATTGCAACTTATGGAATAACGTTAGTACTGCCAGGCCACTTGACCGAGATACCCTGTCTCGAAGTTGGACGAGCTTTTGAGGGCACCTAGACATAAAAAGGGAGCCGCGCAGCTCTTTTTCGCCTCTAGAATCGCTTGCGGAGTGAGTGATGCAGACAGACCCGGGTTGATCTAGGCTGGGTGAGAACATGTTCATTTAACCACACGCACAATTGTCATGTTGTCCGTTTTATGAGAAGATAACGGGAGATAAAAACATGATGCTTGATATACATTAGAAATTATGCAAAGGCTTCTTTAGCTTGAATATTTTACTGCAAGCTATTGACTGCAAAGCTAGCCTTGCCGTTGACTAAAGTTCAATTAATACAGCTTTAAAACGCAGCTTGTTGAAAACACCAGCTAAGGTTCAGACGTTGTCACTGTATTTCATTGCAATTCTTACCCGTTTGCCTACATTTCTGTTTATTTAGATCATTCGTAACATTGAGCTAGGCCATGATTACATGGCAAAGCACAACCCCAATTCTTTTTTTTTTTTTTATAACTTGAGGTTGAAGGTAAATCTTGCATAAGACACCGGGCGATACGTTGGGTATTCGCCGCGGTAGTGTCAGATTCTTACTGACTAAACCCCCAACCGGTAAGTATCTTGGGGATGCCATTCCGTACTAAAGTTGAATATTACTTCGAATACATCCCCAATTCTGGCGTCATTCAGCTGTACCTGAATTGTATGCTTAATATTCTCAAGGCTTCTGACCCAATCGGTAGTACAATATGTCAGTGCTGGCTCAAAAAATGCTCGGTATGCACAAAAAATAGCCTTTGTTGGTAAGTGGTCAGCACGAAGTAGACTTAAGCAAGTACTGAAGATCGTTTCGACACAGCTGGTCACGGTCATGGTGGCCTTTGGTCATGGTGGCCGAAAACACTATGGAAAACGAAGCCTTGCTTGATTTAATTTCTTTCAGCCGGCTAAATGAACGCGACGCAGATAAATGCTTTTGCTTTGGATGTGCGATGAAAACCATTTACAGAACATTTCGTGAACACCAGGTCAGGATCATATTCTATACACCGCTCGAAGAATTTGGCGATAAAAGTCCGTTGTTGTCGCCATGGTACAATAGTTACCAGTTTTAATTAGTTCGTACGCTTACTAATAGCCTGCTTTAATGCTACTAAAAACTTTGAGCTTGACAAATAAATTGAAAACATAGGTTAGGGGTACAGCAATCAGCAGTAGCGTTTGTATTGTGCGGCGTCTTTTATAAGGTTTTAGTTAACCACTTATATGTATATATATATATATATTGGGTCTACAAAAAAATCTTTTCGGATTGGCGCTTGCGCGGCTTTCACAGCGCCCGCCCCGGCGCCTAGGCATAGATCATTAGCTCACTCTTTGTTGTTTTCATGTGAAAAAGAGCGGGGAATCTGCTGGACTCAACCATTTTGAAATCTGTTTAGCCGTTTGTTCGTAAAAGTGCTGCAAAATGGAGGTCGAAAAATGCCAAATTCGGGCGATTCTACTCCATACGTTTAAAAATGGACTGGGTGCAACGCAGGCTCACAAAAAGTTGTTAAAATCTTTTGGAGATGCCTGTTGAAAATTTTATCCTCGAAGATAAGCCTAATTCAGGAAGGACAAGTGTGGTCAGTGAGGAGGTTTTTCGAATGAAAATCCAGGAAAATCCCACTATAACTACTGTGGAACTTGCCGAGGAGTTTTATATTACCCAACAAGCATTTAGCTTTAAAACGCCTCGGAATAACTTCCAGGCTGTGCAAATGGGTACCTCACGAGCTCAGCGACTTCAACAAGATGACGCGCATGCGCGTCTGCACTTCTTTGCTCAGCAGGCATCAAATTTTGCCTTTTTTTGATCGTTTTGAAAATGATGAAAAATGGGTCTTCTACGACTCTCCTGTCAGGAAAAGGTTCTGGTCAAGTGAACCTGGCATCTCCGTCACCCAGCCCAAAAAGGATATACACGCAAACAAGGTTTTATTGTGTATTTGGTGGAATGTGGGCGGAATAGTGCACTATGAACTTTTACCGCGTAACCAGACGATAAATACGGCCGTGTTCACGAACAATTAAAGCAGTCGTACCCTGCACTAATTTCAAGAAAGGGTGTCCTGTTCCACCAAGACAACGCAAGGCCCCACGTGAGTAGGGAGACCCTTTCGAAAATTTCCCAGCCAAAATGTAATTCAATTCAAATGCACCTTTATTTTGTCAAAGGACATGTAGTCAGCTTTTGGAGCCTAAGACTGGGCGATGTTCATAAATGCTCAAGTTTTTCAACGTTTTACTGTCCTTATTTCGACTAAAAGGGACGGTTCGACTGGACGGAACACGCGCTCCGTTTCCCACATGAGACAATTACTTCACGTGATTGACTCTGAGTGATGACAACTTGTGTTGTATGTCGTTTTTGGTGATTGCAATTGGGAATCCGTGTATCCTGGCTAGATGCTGTAAGCGGTCTTTACAACCGGGTGGCATAGCGGCCCTTGAGGGCACAGTATATATATATTTATATATAGGTTTAAATTCCGTAGATAAAAAAATTAATGAAAACGATGTAAAAACGATTTGAAAGTCGCCAGCCCAGGCGTTGCACCGGGAACTTTGCGCACGAATCGGCGTCGGTCGGTCACGGAGTCCACGGAGTCAGCTGGCCGTGCGCTGGCTCTTCGCTCTAATAGACCACAAAGCAGCGCAAAGCATTAACAAGCGTCCTTTGCAATCACGTTTTAAATCGAATGCGATTGGCTGTCTGGCTGGGTGGAGTTGAAACCCCGGCAGAACTACCTGGCACATCTTACAGAGCACTTTACACCTCTCGCTTACTGACAGACTCTTCTTAGTCCACACTGGAACGGAACTAGGTTGCGAGAGCAAATGTTGTACAAGTCAATTCTCCGCCTTGCCGAACACACTATATATATATATATATATATATATATATATATACGAATGGCTACTGTCTCGCCAACTGTGCGCCTTGTGGCAACATTTTTGATAGAACAAGCGTTCACTCGCATCGATTCTGTCTAAAGTCGGCAAAACACAATTACTAAAGGCTAATGACGAATTGATCTCTAAGTACGCGAGTGCGAAACCCCCAGCTGTTGGCCACGTCGCCGAAATGATGCTTTTGGACATTGTTCCACACTGTCGGCAATATTTTTTGGCGGCGCTCTGTGGTCTTTCACGACTTGGCACATACGCCTTATATGTTTGCGAAGAGGAGATTGCGGAGAGAGCAGAGTTAAGAAGGAGATTTTAAAAGACTTCCGCGGATTATTCAAACATCCTTTTTGCTATTATATGGTGTCATATGAATCATTACACATATGTTATATACATACATATATGTGTCATATACGTATCCCGGCGTACATATATATGCAAAGTATTGTTAATTTAATTGTGTGATTCGGGAAAAAAGTTATATATATACATATATATAAAAATAATTTTACTAGCGCCCCCTGAGGTTTTAAAAGCAAAATGGCGAACGTCGATAGAGTCTCCAATAAATCCATACTTACAACACTTATTTCTCTCTGCCCGCGAAACAGCATAACCGACCTGGGCAGTGCCGTGACTGACCATTGAGGGTGCTAACGAGTCAGTCACGGTAGTATCCCAGATAAGCGTTTTTACGCTCTCAAAGGCTGTATATAAAGCCAAAATATCTGAGCACCAGGGCCATGGTATCATTCAGAGCAGCGTGTCTCGTCCTACGACCAAAGCTGCGGATGCAGGATAAGCCATGGTTACCTAGCGGTAATATCTTCGCGCCACAGCTGCACTCATATTCCTTGACCAGTGGAGAGTCAAGGCAAAGTCTAACCTGGATCTTAACAACAATGTCCTCCAAGAGAGTTCCAACGAGAGCACTAATGGCAGCTTGCCTGCGAAATCGGGTTCTCAGGAGGACCCGATTGCCACGGACAGAACGGCCAGGAAACTCAAGCAGCTTGACGACGATTTCAACTTATCCAGTCAACCGGATATCCGAACTTCCCTCCGGTAATCAAGATGTGGCACACCTAGTATGCGAGGTTGGTCTCATTTGTTCTGATACAGTCGGACATTGATAATCCAGACATAAAGCTTTCGTATTTTTCGTGGTTGAGGCATAACCCGCCCTTCGTTGCAAAATTCAGTACCTTATAAATATCACAAGCCATTGCTGAAAGTATAACTTGATTCAATAAGAGTTAAGTGGGAATTCTGTATTCCCCCGTGGTAAAACCTCGATAAGTTTGGCAAGTGCAACGGCTTAAGTTTCCGCTTTTTTTCCCATTGCCCGAGAGTGTAAATACAGGAGACGAGCCACGGGTATATCGTTACGACATCGAGACAAAAGCCCAATCCTCCCAGTAGTGCTTAAAATTAGAGGGTTAATGGAATAAATTTAGACAAATTTAACACCAAGGCTATGTTGACTGTCTTTTGCGACTATAAAGAAATCGTCCTTTACGATTTTTTGCCACCTGGTCATACGGCTAATTAAAACAACTAATCCTAAAGTTTAGAACGATCGCGCGAGAACGTCCCACGCAAGAGGCCAGAACTTTAGGCAAATGACTCTTAGACTCTTCATCACGACAACGCACTGGCGCACACATCGTTACTGATTTCGGATTATTTGACAAAAAAATCAATTTCTATGCTTCAGCAACCTTCCAATATGCCGGACGAGTTTCCATGCAACTTTTTCCTGTTCCCACGGTTAAAAAATTAAAGAAATCACGTTTCTAGGCTATATAGGAAATTAAAAACAAACTCGCAGGAGCAACTCCACTCATATCCGAAGAAAGCGTTTAAAACGTGTTTTGAAAAATGGGGAAGAAGGTGGCACAAGAAGATTGCAGCATTGCAGCGAGCGGGAGCTTTTTAAAGGGAACAAAATCACTTTGGAAAGTTAAATAAAGATCAGTTTTCAAATATGTATAAGAACTGTATATATTGTGTACATCCGTCCTGTTGTTTGGGGCCCACACGTTGTCCTCGGCATCAGGTATACAGCAGGGAGACCCCTTGGGGCCGGCTCTAGTCAGCCTGGGTATCCGTGAGCTGGTCAACTCAATACAAGTGCCTTTCAACGCCTGGTACCTCGACGATGGCACACTCGGTGGACCGATGGAGGACTTACTCGAGGAAGTGCGCAGAATTCTTGCCTTTGAGACAGTCAGTGGCCTGGTGTTAAACACGGCCAAATGCGAGGTGTTCGCGCCGGGGACAGACCCGGACGACCCCACATTGAGTGCCTTACTTGCGTTACTACCGGGGTGTAGAGTCGTGTCTGAACACGAAGTTACGCTCCTTGGCGCACCGCTCCTACCATCTGCACTGTCGAGTCTACTCGACCCCATGATGGACAGATTGTGGGCGATGCAAGAACGTCTGCCTCTGGTCGGAGCCCACCAAGGGCTTTACCTACTCCGCTCATCGTTCTCCGCGTGTCGCATCGTACATATCATACGATCCATGGATTGTTCGGGTACAGTTAACCAGCTTCTCCAACCATTCGACGACCAGGTGGTGGAGGCCCTCGAGACGGTTTTGGGTCTGAACTTACGACCACGAGAGGTGCGCCAGGCGGCTCTCCCCACCTCCATGGGCGGTCTTGGTCTTCCCTCGGCCCGCTCCTTGGCAGACCCTGCCGTGGCCGCCTCGATGCACGCTACTTCGGGTCATGTCCAGCGCCTGCTCCCGCCGGGGGCTTGGGCATTGTTTGAGGCAACTCGCGACGCTATAGCGGCTGGACTCCAGGCTTCACCGCCTGATATGAATAGACTTGCCTGCCAGAGGGCCTGGGCCGAGAAGGTGCACGAATCTTCGCTTACTGAGTTGCTTGAAGAATGCGGTGACGACCAGGATAGGGCGCGCCTACTTGCCGTCGCTCGCCCAGGAGCGAGCGACTGGCTACACGCACTCCCTGCTGACTCATTAGGTACCCGCCTCGACGACCAATCCACCCGGATCTGCGTTGGCCTGAGACTGGGAGCTGATTTGGTAGAGCCACACAGATGTGGCGAGCCCGTCGGACGCCTGGCCAGACACGGCCTGTCTTGCGCTCACTCGGCGGGCCGGCGCCCACGTCACACCGCTCTGAATGACATTCTTGCAAGGTCGTTGCGAAAGGCCGGAATCCCTTGCGTCCTGGAACCGCCTGGTCTTTCTAGAGACGATGGCAAGCGGCCCGACGGCTTGACTTTGATACCTTTCTACAAGGGTCGTTCCCTGGTGTGGGATGCGACGGTGACCGACTCTCTGACCCCCTCCCTTGTCGGTCTTGGCGCTTCTCGCCCAGGAACTGCCGCTTCCCGCGCCGAGACATCAAAAACAAGAAAGTATGCGAACTTAGGCCGGGCGTACCACTTTTCACCCTTCGCATTCGAGACGCTGGGTGGCCCTGGGCCCCTCACAACCACGCTAATTTCCCAGGTTGGCGACGCTTTACAGCAGGCTACGATGGACAAGAGGGCGGGCACTTTCTTCTGCCAACGGCTTTCCCTAGAGATTCAGAGAGGTAACGCGATTTCGGTGCTCGGAACTATGAAAGACTGGATGGACCCGCGTCTTCGCGTCAGGGGTCGGGCAAGACTACCACTTGGACACGAGTGATAGATGAGGAGTGAGCCATCGGTGCCGTGGATTTAAATTTTCAGTATTATCTTTGTGAATAAAACTTTTAATTCTGGTCATAACAAGTCAAAAAAAAAATTGTGTACATTATATTTGTTTGTATATATTATATATACATCGTCAGCGAAATGCATAGGTAAAGGTCTTTGACACTAACACAAGCAGCCGTGAATTGTGATCCTGGCACGGGACATGCCCATTTTAATTTTAAATATTCTTAATATTTGCCAATTTGGGCTAGAAGAGTATAAATGCAGATTACTGAGATGTATTTTTCAGCAGTCGCAATAAAAATTGAAAATATTTGCTGGTGTGAATGTAGTTGCCGTTGGCAATTACAATTTAATAGAATCCACTGCGTAAAACAGTGAACAATACTAGAGATAACGACAAATGCTTGACCGCCCCCAAACAATCAATTACTGGGTTGTTGACGGATGCTCATTCACAATTTGACCTTATTGCTATAGACGAAAAGAAGAGGATGACCTCGCCGAGTCTAGCCAGTGTCCTAAAGCGAGATGTCCAACGGACGCCTAACGCTGTACGAAGGAGGAGATCCGATATTGCTGTGGGGCTTAGTCAGATAACCTTGGAGGTTCCACCCTAGATGGGCGTATTTATTCAGGTACTCCGGCGCTATAGAGCACAAAGATTGGAGCCATCCACGGCAGGTCCAAATGAGGGGATCAAACTTGCAGGTCGTAAACAGAAGTACAGACATGAGACGACCTCGCCATGCTGCTGTTTGTAATAATATCGACCCGAAATGACTAACGCACTTATGTCGTCAAACAGATCTAGGCCGAGACTATCCGAAGTATCGATTCCGCTACGTCATCACAACAGACTCAACCTTGCGTGTGCGGAGCCAACCAGCGCTAAGCCTTCTTCCTCGTTAATGTCGTTAGATGAAAATATTGAGATAGAGAGCGATGAACAAAGCATGAAAAAAAGGTCACACATATTGACTATACTACGCAGACTTTCTGGCATGTTTCTGTGAAGAACCCTATTCATGGCTACTTTGTCGAACTCTTTTATTCATACTTTGAGCACGTATGTTGACCACAGCAAGGTAAAATGTGTGTGCACTGAATGCAATTGTGCATACTGAATGCGGTGCTATGAGAAGTACCAAGAGTTGGTCACACGGTGTGTCATCCACCGACAATAACTCACAATAATATTACTTAGGGTCCATTGGAAAAAACGGGTTGCAACTACGCTCAACAGTTGAGAGCTTCAACGAACTGAAATGTGTTGCAGCACGTGTTAATTTGAGGCTATAAGAAACGTCAATAGTCCTTTATTGTTCGAATATTAATAATATCGACTTTACCTCTATGACACTTTGCTGTGTTCTCTGTTGAGGTAGTAGTAGTCTTTTCTTGTTCTTTAAACCGTGCCCATTAAGGCCAGATAAGGCTAATTTTACATACAAATTGTATTTTTATGATTATTCGGTTGTACTGTACACGTATATATATATATATATATATATATATATATATATATATATATATATATATATATATATATATATATATATGGGAAATTAATCTATTTAGAGGTTCTCAACATCAACACGAAAAATTACCACGCACCAAAAGGCTTTGCCCAAAGGTATTTAAATATACAAAAATATTTCTGCCTGTTGGACTACTACTTTTAAAGACTAGCTGCTTACTTTTTGACACAAATATGAGCCACACAAGAACATCGTATATGGGACGGCTGCAAATACCATTGTTACCAGTTAGTTTGTGTTGACAAACACAGAGTAAGCTATTATGAGAGGAACATTAAAAAACCAACCCTTTACTTCTCTGTTGTGGTCTTATTGCCAATAAGTAATAAAAAAAGCTGGTTTCAATGGTATCGGGCCGGTAAAAGCGGAATACGCGGAACGCCGACTGCACCACTTCGCTCGAAGTTCAGAGAAAGAACAGCTCGTAAGACAAGAGCCTGTGCTAACACCTTAGTATGCCCGATATACAGAACGTACTTGAAAGATTTAAAAACTAAAAATGATTCAATTAAACGAAGCGGTCGCAATCAAGTTACTACGAGTAAACTTCAATTGGCGTCGCAAGACAATCATTTTGTAGAAAGTAGCATCGGCAAACAGGGGTTCAATGTCTAGGCAGTGACTGAGTCCAATAAAAACTGAATAGCTAAAGAAGCCAGGTGGAAGATCGTCGATAAGAGAGACAGGCCTAATGATAGTGGGGTGACCCGATAATTGTCGTAGGCAAGAACAAAATGGCTATGCCAAGCCAAAGGGTGTAGTATTATACGGTCATTACATTAAAAGGGCCGCGGAACAATAAAGCAACACGTACATCAATTGACAAAAGCTATTGCAGTGTATAATCGAAATAATCTAACCATTTATAAGAAGTTAGACTCTTGCATTTTACTGGAAAGTAAAGGAATCTCAATTCGATCTCACAATATCCAGAATATAAAGAAAGCCGGCAGCATCGCTTTGCTTTCTTCTGATCCCCTTACTCGGGCAGTCGTCTAGAAAGCCATGATTTTTTTCGATATGCTGATCGCCGTTTAAGACTGCAGTCTGGGATGGCTCCACCTATAGTTAGCAGACACACGGTCACAGGGAGTTCCGACGAAGCGGCACCTATGAAAGATCATTTTGAGAGCAAACATGTTCAGCCGTCCGGATGTCCCAACATCTTTAATCAGATTCCGACCGTTCTCATAAATTATCATATTTTTAACAAGGAGAAGGCAATAGTGCACCTCAACAGCCTTAAGAGAAAATGCTTGCGGACTCCCGACAATCTTCCCCCAGTTGTACTAAAAGAGCTCTCTGACAGCTTGGCTGAACCGTTATCACTGATATTTACTCGCTCCTTTGAAGTCGGTGAAGTACCAAGTTTCTTTTGGCAATCCAATATCACCTTGACGCACAAAAGAGGTTCTCGTGCAGCGCCAGAAACTTACAGACCGGCTACTCAGTGTTTAATCCCTTGTTTAATAATGGAGAATTGTGGCTGAGCTCTACATATTTGCTGATTGATGGTTGACCTGCCGAGCCCGGTGGCGTGGTGGCATGCGTCTGCGCCTCGAGACCGGAGGAGACACATAGGTGCGCGGGTCCGAGCCCCACCGTTGCACATTTGTATTTATGGGGGTCCGTCTGTGAAGCAATGCGAATAGCAGTCCCATGGACGTTAAATCTTGGCTGAGAGTCAGCCCCGAAAGGATTTTTTTTTATGGTTGACCTGAAAGACCGTACATTTGTCGTTGAAGTTGACTATAGCTATTCCGTAGTGTATATGGTGTTCCTCAAGACTCATGCCTAGGCTTCTTCATGTACACTATATTTGTACAGGACCTCGGGGCTATGCTTCGGGATATTGATATTAGATATAAGCTGTATCTATGTAGAGGCAAAAAATGACAACAACATAGCTACAGAAAGCAATTGATGCTGTATCCTTATGGGCCGAGGAAACCCGTATGCAAATATCTACTTCCAAGTCTGTCGTTTGTAAGACAATGCCAGATACTTTCAGTATACGCTAAGTGGCCAACCCATTCCCGAAATCTCATTCTACAAAGACCTTTGGGTAAGTTTCGACCCCGAAATAAAGTTTAGACCTCACATGGCTGAGGTTGTCAAAGCCGCGTCTCGAATGTACAATCTCATAATGGGGTCCTTCATTATACAGGACCATAATGTGTATGTAAAGCTGTATCAAATCTCAGTGTTACCAAAGTAGATTTATTGCTCTCGCGTATGGGTGTCATTCTATAAAACAGATGTTGACTTTTTGCAGAGCGTGCAGGATAAATTTGTGAAACGGATTGCTCTGGAAACGCGAACGTATCACAATGCCTAGTGTTTGCGAATACAAATTCCACGCCGATTACCGCATGTTTAAACAGCTAACGCGTCAACATTTTATCACTAGGTATTTTGCTTTAAGACCAAATAATCTCCGGAGCGGCGTCTCCATCCACCCTTACGAGGTTGCTCGCGTGGACGTTGTGAACAACTCATTTGCCTGGAGGGTTGCATGTCGTTCACAATTTCGAAATGACTTGGCTTCGATTGTAATATCCCCTTTTAAATAAAGATAATATGATATGATATGAAAAAGCGGACGCTAGCGATTACCAAAATCTCTTACAAACCCATAACACGCAGACTATGGCAGTTGTTCAACTTGCAAGCAAGGCAAGAAGCCCGTTAGTGGGGGAACCGAGGAGGAACCGAACACTGGTGGGTCGAATAGATTGCAGGGGTCCACGCGAGTCCAGCAGATTATGGAAGGCTAAATGATTAGCTACTGAGTTCAGGGAATAGAAGGTCTCAATAAGTTGCAAACGCTCATTAAGAGAAGCAATAGCGTTCACTGGAAGGCGCTCGTATAAATATAAAGGCTACTATATCACCACAAACAATTAATTGCATTGCGGTATGAGTTATTAATGAATAAGATGAAAGAATTGATAGCAGAAACAAATAAAGCACCCGACGACTTCCTCCCTCCTCACACACACAAACAAAAACTTATACAACATTCGGAGGTTTTTCGTAGATTAGTGAAAACACTTTTTACGGATGTTGGATTTCTGGCAAAGTGAGAGAGGGTTAAACTGGTTTTCATCATGAAACCTAAGAAACCTGCAAACACCTTTCCCGTACCACAAGATAGTCTGCCTCATCAATATGATAGTCAAGGCCCTCTGTGTCTACCTAGCAGCCAGTCTGATGGCAGATTATGATAGGCAAATAGGAGAAGATCTCTCTCTGATAAGCAACACGGCTTAATTTGTTTTATTTTTCCGTAAAGCTATTGCCCGTGTACGGAGTGGCCGGTTTGGGTCTTGAACCCAGTCCTCCCGAATACAAGGCAAAGGCTTTGCCACTAAGCCATCTTGCTCGGTCTAAGATGTCAGTGATGAGAAGTCAATGCGTCCCCCATATTTAAAAGCGCAATGAAAGCCGCTCTAAACGAAGAAGTGCTCACATAAATGACCCGGAAGCTTTGCCTAGGAATCCGTCTAGATGTCACAAGCTTTTTTTAACGCAATGAACTAGGCCGTCATAGTACAAGCAATATCAAAGAAAGTGCTATCCACCGTATTTGTGCCTGATCATTCTGGGCTACTATACCTATTCTTTGTGGACTCTGGCCTACGTTGGAGTGCTGGAGAATGAGATGCATCAGTGAGTAAAATCAGCGGTCTACGCGGATTATCTCTTCTTCGTAGTGGCGACCGGACACGAGAATACACTAAAGGATTTAGCAATAGAGCCCTGAAAGGACGGATAAACGGGGACAAGCTAGGATTACCCTGTTAACTAGCTAAAATAAATGCTGAGGCCTAGACACAAAATCGACTAGATTGCCCATTATCTCTCAGAAAACGACGAAATACGTCAAAGTTACACTTGACCAGCGGGCAAATGACAACGGTCAGAATTCCAGCCACTGCCTGACGAAAGACGATACATCTAAGCATTTCACAATGCAATTAACAAAGCTCCAACGCACGTTTGCCCTTAAAGTAATGTGCTATACGGATGATGTTAACACCAAAGATAACAGCCATTATACAGTAATTGTTATATGCGGGCTCACGGGAATCTAGTTTTGCACCTTACAAAAGAAAAGAGCAACTATTGACAGATTATGGATGTTTCCCCATGGGAACCCAAAACTGACTTTGTGAGAGAACTCTGACGACTTTCTATTGCCGAGAGCATATATTAGCTGCTAAATCAGTGCCTTGAAAATAACACTATCTAGTATAGACAAGTCAGCGCATATTCTGACTTTAAAATTACTAGTAGTAAATAACGTTAACCGTAGACACTAGTATGATTGTTTGATCAGTTTCAGAGCTTCAGAAAAAGCTGGAGTTGCCAAAATAGAAAATAACCTATTGAACCCCGAAACTTTATTTTTAGGAAATACATAAAATAACGTCGAGGAAAGGAAGTCAATCTATAAGAGAAAAGCTATCCGTGGCACAGTAGCCTTTTAAAGCCTAGTAGCGAGGGTTGTCATAATTAAAAATTGCAACTACTAATTTAACAGAAGAGTTTTGGGTGGATACGTTCAAACTAAAAAGCATTCAGCGCAGTTTTTGGCGTTAACGTTTTTTCAGAAATAGGGTCAATACGAATGCATAATTTGGCTACAAGGTTGCAGTCAAAAAGATCAAGAATACTATAAGATTTTAGCAGTGACTTTGTTTTTTTATTTATGAGAGTACTCATAGAGTACCAACATTCAAAGCTTTTATTTTCCAAAAGAAGTAACACCTTCCATAGAAACTGAGAAATTTTGCAAGCGAAATGTGGGGGGCCCTTACAGCTGTCCATGAAAACATGGCTCGGCGAGGGACAAGGCGGCAAAAACGCGTAGCACAATCTATTGCCAGTATTGACAGCTTTTTATCGTTGTTGACTATCTTCGAACATTATTGATATTATCTGATAACACGTCGCGTATACACTACCAGGTGTTCCTAACACCGGTTTGTCTGCTACTAATCTGCTTGCCACGAACGTGCTTTGTAGTTTCACCATTGCAGAGTGCACGAAATTGACCCTACATAATTATATACAGCATATATATCCACACAAAGCGATGCTGCTGCTCGACCGATAGAACAGCCTCGCCCAGCTGACAACGACACAACGACGGCGGAGACAGTGGCTACTGAGACCGCACCAGGTGTCTCAGCTGCGCAAAAGCCTGCTGTCAAACGGGCCCGTGCTGCCTCAGACACGGAGGACTCTTCTAACAGTGCGGGGGTTTATCGGAGCGCCGGCGATACGGCGAATGACGACGGCTTTGTGACAATTATGAACAAGAAGTCGGCTAGACGGGTGCTTAAAGCTGAAGCGGAACTCTCGCGTTTCCGTGAATCGGTTGACAGTGGCGCCGGTCCAATTTATACAGTGCGATTTCTGCCACAGGATTTGTCGGCTTTGCCGCCCGAAGCCCCCAACAAGCAGCAGCAGAGCCAGCGCCCGGAATTTTCGGCTGAACAACTGTTGAAAGTGTTCAAGGCGCTCCATGACCTTGTGCCGGCGGCAACGTTGGGAGGAGGTCCCAAAGGGATAACGGCCACGGTTCTCACTATCTCGGCCGCAAGTGAGTTGGTGTCACTCAAGGTATTAGGAGGCGTGACGGTCGTGGGTCTATGTTCCTCAATGAATCAGTTTTGGGGCGTTATCAAAGACGTCAACCCGGCCTTCTCTGACGAGTGCCTTCTATCCGAGCTCGCCTCGTACGGCGCGGTGAAAATAAGGAGGGACACGAGGCCTGGGTGGAAAGATAAGCAGAACATCCGAGTGCCGTCTAGCAGGATACACGTTCTGTTCAAAAGGACACCACCTAGTAAGGTCTTTATTGTGTGGAGGGATCACGATGTAACGGTCGAAGCATCGTCGCCGATTGTTTGCTTCAATTGCCAACGTACTGGCCACACGGCAACTCGTTGCACTCGCGCCCGTGCATGCAGGAGATGTGGTGCGCACGACCATCTTGCCGCATCATGTCGAAATCGCGCTCGCTGCGTTGACTGCAGGGGCCCTCACCCTAGAGGGGACTCGTCTTGCCCCGTATTCGCGTTAGCTCGCGAGAAAAGCAAGGCCCTGCTTGGGTCGCGTATGCTCCAACATGCGCAGTTGTCGGCGCCGGCAGCCACCCTGGTCACCGCCCCGGACCCCGTACTCCCTGGACCACGCGAATCGGCACCTGGGACCTACGCGGCGGCGGTACGCCGTTTGGTGATTCCAGTCTCTTCAGGCGTGGCACCGGAAGCTTCGGCAGCGCCCGTCGAGGTCGTGCTCCCCCCCTTCCGGCCGATCCCTGCCCCCCGGAAATCTTTGCTCCGTTCGAAGACGCCGCCATCGACTGAAATGGAGCCCCCTAAACAAGTGGAACGAGTAATGGACGCTGCTCACCGCCCTCCCAAGCGCCGTCGCCAATTGGTTACGAGTAGATCCGTCCCACGCGGTCGCGCCGTCCCCCGCGTTCGGTCGCGCTTGCCTAAGTCGACAGACGACTTTGACCTTGGTTGTTTGTCCAAGGCCGCATCACTGCTCGCACGTACCAACCCGAAGCTAGCCGACACGCTTCGAGGCATCGTTAACTCACTGCGTCCGCTGCTAGCTCTGACACCGTTGCTGCAAGGTCTGGTGTCCCCCGCACCCACTTCCCAATGGCGGACCCTGGCTCAGCTTCCTATCCCCCTCCCCAGAGCGCTCCAGTAGCAGATAACCCCTCGATAAGGGTTACTTGTCCCAGATGCGGCCGGGACTTCACCCGCCGCGGTCTCCCCATTCATCAAGCTAGATGCCGTTTCACGTCTGCGACTGCCGCGCCGTCTCCGACTGTATCCTCCGCGCCAACACTCCCGTCGCAGCCGAGACAGCCGCTGGTCGACAGGCTCAGCATTGCGATCCAACAATCAAGGGTGATGCGCGTGGTTCCCCGGGCGGTGAGGCCTTTGGTTGCCGAGCTCCTTTGCGACGTCCTCGACCTTGTGGCGGCCAACAACGACCTCCCCTCGTGGGAGTCGCTCCTGTCATTCGCTTATTTGGTACGTCAACTGCCACCTCGCACCTTGTCGTCAATCTTTTTGGCAGCGACTGTCCGATCGAACCTCCGTGCATTTCGCGATGGCTGGCGTTTTGAGTATCGCGTAGGAGGTATTAGAAGAGCCAGAACGGACCCGTGCGACTCGCCTGAGGACTCGGCACGCCGCGTTTCGAGCAAGCTATCTGAGGGAGACGTTTCCGGGGCGGCCCGACTATTATGCTCCACCGACTCATTTGCCTCGGGGGACGGAGTCCTAGCTTCGCTTGCCACCAAGCACCCACCTGCTCCGCCGCACTTGGCTTTTCCTGCCCCTCCTGACTCGATGTCGCAGCATCAAACCTCAGTCGATGACGTCTTGGGAGCTGTAACCGGCTTTCCGGCCAGTTCGTCCGCTGGTCCTGACGGTCTCCGGCCGCGCCATCTAAAGGATCTCCTTTCCCCCGGGATCGGACCGGTGGCCGGGAGACTGGCCGCATCACTCGCCAGAGTGATGAACGTCCTGAGATGGGGCCGACTGTCGGCTGAGGTCAGGGCGATCGTGTTCGGCGCCAACCTATTCGCACTGCGCAAAAAAGACGCATCAATTCGCCCCATTGCCTGCTCTCTTACGTTACGGAGGATCGCAGCAAAGATAGCCTGCCGCGAGGCCAAAGAACTTATTATGGAACAACTTGGCCCGCACCAGCTGGGATTTGGCATGGCGGGCGGAACGGAGACTGTCGTACATGCAGCAAGAGCCTTTATGCAATCAAGTCCCCCCGGTACGGCACTCCTGAAGTTGGATTTTCGCAATGCATTCAACACCATCCGTAGAGATCACCTCCTTCGTGCGGTTCGGGATACAGTCCCGGAACTCTTCACCTTAGTAGAACACGCGTACAAAGAGCCATCCGTCCTGTTGTTTGGCGCCGAGACGTTATTTTTGGCATCGGGCATACAGCAGGGGGACCCCTTGGGACCGGCCCTATTCAGCCTGGGGATACGTGAGCTGGTTAACTCCGTTTAAGTGCCATTCAACGCTTGGTACCTAGACGACGGCACACTTGGTGGACCGATGGTGGACTTGCTCGATGAGGTGCGCAGAGTCCTTGCTTTCGAGGCAGTCAGTGGCCTGGTGCTGAACACGGCCAAATGCGAGGTGTTCGCTCCGGAGACAGACCCAGACGATCCCTCATTGAGGGCCTTGCTGGAGCTGCTACCGGGGTGTAGAGTCGTGGCTGACCACGAAATAAACCTTCTTGGCGCACCGGTTCTGCCCTCTGCGCTGCCGGGACAACTCGACCCCTTGGTGGACAGATTGTGGGCGATGCAGGAACGTCTACCGCTTGTTGGAGCCCACCAGGGACTCTACCTGCTTCGCTCGTCGTTCTCCGCGTGCCGCATCGTACATATTTTACGGTCCATAGACCGCTCAGGCGATTTGAACCATCTTCTCCAACCATTCGACGACCAAGTGGGGGAGGCCCTACAGACAGTGCTGAGTCTAAACTTACGACCACGAGAGGTGCGCCAGGCGGCCCTCCCCACGTCCATGGGCGGCCTTGGTCTCCCCTCAGCTCGATCCTTGGCGGGCCCGGTTGTGGCTGCCTCGATGCATGCTACATCGGATAATGTCCAGCGCCTGCTCCCGCCGGCGGCTCAGGCAATGTTCGAGGCGGCTCGTGACGATATAGCGACTGGACTTCAAGCTTCATCGCCTGGTCCCGATAGACTAGCCTGCCAGAGGGCCTGGGCCGAGACGGCTCACGAAGCTTCGCTTAGTTCGCTGCTTGAAGAATGCAGGGATGACCAGGACAAGGCACGCCTTTTAGCTGTCGCTCGCCCAGGAGCAAGCGACTGGTTGCATGCACTACCCGCTGACTCACTGGGTACCCGCCTTGATGACCAATCCACCCGGATATGCGTTGGCCTTAGATTGGGGGCTGATTTGGTTGAGCCACACAGATGCTCTTGTGGCGAGCCCGTTGGGCGACTCGCCAGACACGGCCTGTCTTGCGCTCACGCAGCGGGCCGGCGCCCAAGACACACTGCCCTCAATGAAATGCTTGCAAGATCGCTGCGGAGGGCGGGGATTCCGTGCGTCCTGGAACCACCTGGGCTTTCAAGAGACGACGGTAAGCGCTCCGACGGTATGACTTTGATACCCTTCTATAAGGGTCGTTCCCTGGTGTGGGATGCGACGGTGACCGACTCGCTGACCCCTTCCCTTGTCGGTCCCGGCGCGTCCCGCCCGGGGACTGCCGTTACGCGAGCTGAGACCTCAAAGATGAGAAAGTATGCGGACCTAAGTCGGGCGCACCACTTTTCGCCATTCGCGTTCGAGACGATGGGTGGCCCTGGGCCCCTCACGGTAACATTGATCTCTCGGGTTGGCGACGCATTACGGCAGGCGACAATGGACAAGAGGGCGCACGCCTTCTTCTCCCAGCGACTGTCCCTGGCGATCCAAAGAGGTAACGCGACCTCAGTGCTCGGAACTATGAGAGACTGGATGGACCCAGACCTTCGTGCCAGGGGGCGGGCAGGACTTCCTCACGGGCATGAGCGATAGAGCGACTACGGCGCGCAGAAGGAGCAACTAGGTCGACGAGCAGCAACGCCGTGAAGCATTTTATATATTTTTCTATCCACACATATACATCTAGTAGTCATTATAGTATATATATATATATATATATATATACCAGGTGGGTTTAAGTGATAGGTAAAAAAAAATCATTGCAGGTATGGTTGAGGCCTTTATTCAAAAGTAAACACTACAGGTCTGAGCGCTACTATAATTTATATATAACGAGCCGAAGAATTTTTAGTTCCGAGAATTTCTGCGGCTGTAACTAGAGTCAGTTCTCCACTAAGTCCTTTAGTATATCGTCCGAGTTCTTCGAAGCTCTTCTGAGTTTTTTAGGGGGAGATGACAACGCATGCTTTCAGTGCATGCTGTCTCGCGTGCGTGATGGTACCAACTCTCGTCATCTGACGATCCGCTCTAAGAAAGCGGGGTCTTCATGATACCAGAACAGGTGTTGCAATACTAGCTCCATACGCAGCTCCTTTTGCTGTTCGTAAGCTTCTTCAAAATCACTGCGAGCTCATTTTCCGGTAACCTAACCATTTAGCGATGAATATCGCCCGGTAGAGCACCCTTCACAATCAAAAATCAGACATTACTCGCTGCTTCTCAGCTGTTGAATTTTACATTACAAACGTCCTTATACATATTGCTGAGTTAATTGGACACGGGATACATAACTGCTTGCCTTTCTCCTTCGTCATGTGCACAACCACGCCGGACACTCCATTTGAGTCAAAGTTTGCCATGTTATCTCACAGCGGCATATTCGAATTTCAACCGGCTTGGTTTTTAGGACGTATCGTACGTTTTAGTTTGAACCCATTTTATATATATATATATATATATATATGTCCTGTCCGATGCGTGGGCATTGTGATCTGTTAAAGGAGAGCGTTTGTTTAGGCGGACAACTATGCGATTAAAACACTATTGTTTCAGCGTGTGCGATAAACAGATTTAAATACCGGGAGGTCTGGTTACTGCAGATATTACGGCAAATGAGGTAGCGTGTCCCGTAGCAGAGGGTCTCTAGAGGACTAAATCGGCTGGTCTAGATTTGGTCTGCAACGAAACGATGGAAAGCGCCCGTTAGCACCTGCATTGTGCCGAGCGTGCTTGTTTAGCCCACGACCACATACAAAAACTCACACGCCTATCTGCTCTGCGGCAGCAGTTGCTACAGTGGCCCTGGTGAACGCCATATGATCGCTCTAGGGTACTGTATTGTAGGCAGGAGCAAAATTGTGTACTCGGCCCAATTCGCCATTAGACAGATTGGTCATATCGCTCTCCCAGGTGAGCAGCTCTTGGCAGCAGAAGCCCCGGAACTGCAGACTCTACTACTTAGAGTAGGACGCTCGCTCAGCGTTAACCGCAGGCGTTGTAATGCCAAATAAGTGGTGCGCCAATTATATATATATATATATATATATATATATATATATATATATATATATATATATATATATTTAGTACGTAACACCAACAGGTCTTCTCATTATAAAATATCTGATCCAAACTTTTTTGAGGGGACCAACTGGAAAATGCGGTTTGCACACATGGATACCACGGCAGGAAAGCTCAGCAGAAAATTTGGGGCTCCAATTCACTAAAAACCAGTCATTTTCGCATCTTCACACTCAACTTGGAACTAGTACTTTCTTGTTCGTAACTATGACTCTGTTTAGTAACTATGACTCTCTTGTTCGGAACACCTTCGGCGGAGCGGTGCCTACCGCCGCGAAACCGGGGGTGCGAGGATAAGTCACAGTCATAGGTACACGTGTCGGGCGCCTCCTCGTGGCGACCGCCGGAAACGGGTGCTTCGGCATGCCGGCTAAGATCCGACACACCAACTCGGGAGTATTTACAATTCTCTTACCGGTTTGGTCTGCTGGTGCGCGAGCCACTATGTAAGTTAGTCAGACGGTACAAACTCCCAATAGTAGCACTCCCGTGTTTTAACATCTAACCGGGGGGCAAGGCATACGATAGAGATTGGTTGGCAACGAATTTATATTGTCATCCTGTCGTGGCCCATTCGAGGGCTGTTAAGGCTACCTGCCAATAAGGGGGGACCGTTCTGCACAAGGACCCCCGGGCCGGACGGTTAATGCCCCGGGTGACACCCGGTGGTACCGTTCGAGACGCCTGCTGCCTTGGCTTAATAGGCAAAATGAAGAGAGAGTCGCCACATGAAGCAAACCGGCGGTCGAGAGGGCCATCTAGCTTCGAAGCTGCCCTTCACAGCGGCGAGGCACCCTGCCTTGGAGAGGTCGAGCACCCTGTAATGGGGGGTACTGTATATTCCGAGGTGTAACGCGGAATCGCGAGGTGATGGAGCCTAATCGGTACGGCGGAGTAGTGTGGCACCCCCATGCGGAACCTCGATAGGGGGAAAGGTGGGGGGTCTGTCGGCCTGTCAATTCGGGCGCGGCGGGCACTCCCGTAAATGTCCGCGCGAAAATCGCGGGCGGCGGGCACTCCCGTAAATGTCCGCGCGAAAATCGCGGGCGGCGGGAGTGTAAGTATTTCTCTCTTTGGATAGCTTTAGTACTTAGCACTCAAGCAATACTTCAAACAATTGAGGGAGGAGTGATTAGTAGCATCCTCACCTTAGCTACCCTGAAGTGTGCTCTTACGGGGCCTTGTCAAGTAAAAACGATTATTTTCTTCCTTGGCGTGCTTTCGATTGTACAAGCTTTAAGATTCTATTCATCACGTGATTTTATAAGAAAGTGTATCAGCATTTTAAGGCTACCGTCACTTGCTGTCGTTAAGTCCGTGCGTAAAGGAGCCCACGCCAGACACAGCAGTATTGTATGTTCGGGTGTGTCCTCCGTTGTTTCTTCGCAGTGCTTGCAAAGTGGCGTGTCTGCTTTACCTACCCGAGTAAGGTAACTCTGAAAGTTGCCACACCCTGTGAGCACTTGGGTCACATGGTGTGTCAACTTACCGCCGGGCCGGTCAATCCACGCCTTTATCCTGTTCTTAACCTTTCTTGCTTGACGGTTCCGCCCACAAGCGACGACGTTCATCGGCCTTTAGGTTTTAAGGGATCGTGCTGTCTCAGACAACCCGACAAAAGAAATTCGATTTTTTTTTCTTGGGCGTCTCCAATATCATCCATCGGAACCGCCCAAACGAAGTTCATCGTTAGCAGCTAAGCGCTCGCCTCTTCTAAACCTCGAAGCTCGAGCATCTTAATAACCTGAAGGCAGCGTACCTCAAGCGAGTCCGGGGCCTCCATTGCTCAGCACGCAACCGACTTGTCTATCTCCTCACGGACACCCCCTGTTCGTCGTGGAGCTAAGACGACGTTTTGACTTCAATACATCTTCCAATAACGCCAACGTCCTCAAAACGTGAAAGTGCAAGTTTGCTGAAATCAATGTGGATATATTTAGCACAGTAGCAATGCAAAATCGGGCATGGAAAGGGCCAAACCGATCTAACCGCCATGTGGTGACTAGGTTCGCCGTGCATAGTTTTCACCACGTGCCGTGCGCGACCCCCGGGTTCCATGATCTGTCGGGCTCATGTGTGTGTCAACGTTGTAAACTACTTTGCAGTAGATACCATGCTGCCTCCTATACCCAAGTCCCGTCTCTAGCTAGCCTTGACAACCAAGCTCGCGTCATAGCTTCGTAGCTTTTACATATCTATTATCTTATAAGTCCAAATGTGTGTATGTATACATATGCATATCTTGTAACTATGCTATTTCTACACAACATGTCTCTATAATAAATCTGACTAATATCACCCATCAGGGTAAGCTGTTGAAAGCATTTCTAACATCCAGTAGTACTACAATGAGGAGAGTTTTGGACTTTGCTGGGAGTTGTCGTAGCGTTTCCACCTTAGCAACGACCCGCTGTATTCCAGAAAGACACAAGCGGCCTCTGCGAAATCCGAGCTGCTTTGGTAAAAAGGCCGCGTTCTTCCGCAATGATCGCAATCGGTTCTTTATACCCGCTTCAATATCCTTGGCTAGTGTACTGACTAGACAGATTAGCCGATAGATGCCGTTCACTTTGGGGGTAAGCACGAGGTCGGTTTTATTTTCAAATCAGAGGTAGGCGTCCGGATCTAAGTATTCACGTGGAAACGTGTGTGGGACACTACTTCAGGAAACTCCTTAAAAATGTCCCTTTTTTCCGGCCGGTATATCGTCAGGGCCTGGTGCTTTTCTGGCCTTCAATCTCTCTGCAGCTGCATGGATCACCTCTAGAGTCACCTCTGGGGCTGGCCTCTCGGCTATATTTTTATTATCTGTTGACGTTCGCCCGGGGAAGGTCAGCGCGCTTTCTTGTTCCTGTCTTGCCGCGAATCAGCCAGTACGGTGGTCCCCACGGGTCGTTCTCTATTTCCAACAAGAATTCCTTCCAGGCTTATTCTTTGCTCTCTGTTATACTTCTGCGTAGAGTAGCCCTAAGACTTTAAATCGCCTTGTTAATGCGCGACGCTTGTCTCATCCATGCTCCTGTGGCTTGGCCTGGTCGCCTGGCGTAGATGCAGCGTTTGCAGATTTTCGCGAACTTCCCGTTCCGCCAATATTTTGGCAAAACTGGGCGTAGTGGCTTTCGGTGCGTGTGCCTCTTGCTTGGCGCCTTGCACCCTTTTTCCTAGAATGTTCTGAGGACCTTAAGCGTTTTCAGGTGCCCCTTTTTTCTAGTATATTTGCACCCTTGTGCCTAGAATGTTCTGAGGACCTTAAGCGTTTTCAGGTGCCGCTTTTTCTAGTATCCTTACCAGACATGCTTGCAGATTTTTGTTGCCAAATGGGTGGCTTAACCAGGGCGGGACGGGCTGCTGATTGAGTGGCTCCGTTGACGTCAAATTATGTACAGTAGTGATTGTATCATTTACTAAGAACGACAAGGTTATCGCTAACCACTTAAGAACAACTGTACCTCTTTTATTAGTGCTGGTTGCCCCCCATGTTGTCGAGGCTGCGTTAAAGTCTCTAGTATTGACTACTAATGGCAATTCCTTGCTGACAATGTCATGTCCTTGAACAGGCCCTCCCGGTCGTCCAGCGTGCCGCTAGGGCTGCTGTAATATGAGCAGAAACCACCGAAGCCGTCTACGTCTAACTATGTAAAGGTCGATCCTCCTCCATAACCCATAGCTCGGAGACATGATGGCCGGTTGTGCACAATGCAGGTGGTGGTGATGATGAGCATCCACAGACGAGGCCGTCCGATTCTGTTTTGACAAATTGACATTAGGCTCGTTAAGCAAGGAGGATGCAACGCTCCTCTTAGACACTATTTCAGATCCGGATGGGGAGATGGTCTAATTTCCTTATTTCTTGCTAAAGGACAGTTTTGCATTTTCTGTCAAAGACTTGCATGGTCCAAGTAGCGCCTGCCTCGGCTATCTTCATCCTGTGTTCTGGGCAGGTTGTAGAGTTGGCGGCATGCTTGGGTACCTCTTAGTGGTAGCATCATAGGAACACCTCGCAACATTTTGCGACGTAACCCAGGGTGCCGAACTTATGATAGCGTTTAACTGTGACCGCTTTAAATGTACAGTGTCGAGCCTGGTGCCCAATTCTGACAGTTCTGTAATGTTGGCACGCTGACACACTCTGAGATTGGACAGACCAGCCAATCTGGATTTGTCCAATCCTCATCAGACTTGCGAAATCAGGCTCCTGTGCTTCTTCTACAACCGGCAGCGAGACCAGCAACGCTTGAGGCAACGAGAGCAGCAACCCTTGCGGCATGTCGTATCGGTTGGTAAACATCTTCTCGTTTTGTTCCTTCGAGGTGATCCCGTACTTATTTTTTTCAGTGCAGAAAGATCAGTCGATATTTTGATTTTAGTGCATCAGCGAAAGATGCAGATGCACCCTTGGTTGTTTCTGCGACCCTTTGCCGCATGTCCCCGCTGACAAGCCGTTCACCCAATGACCTCAGTCACATTGTAATGTGCGGGGTTAATGTTGTTACACAATTGCTTTAGGGCGTCTGTATAGGAGGTAGTAGTAAAGTTTAAACTTCGGTTCATCCACCTCGTCCGAGTTTCCTTTGGGTGCGCGGTGACTCTTGACGGTTTGACTTGCTTCTTGCATTGCCTAGCCACCTTAGCCTGGCTCATAGACCCGCGTCTTGCTAGCCCAGGAGTGTATATATATATATATATATATATATATATATATATATATATATATATATATATATATATATATATATACCCGTTCAGGCTTTGAACTCGGGATCACAAGTAGCACGTTCGCTAGTTAGACAGTGGCGCAACCTACTTGGCTACGCCTTCTGTCTAAAAACGATCCGTGCTAAGATTGTATAGTCTTTTTCTGGAGCTTTCCCGGTTGATCCCACCGTTTCGTTCGAATCGCGCTACTACGCTATTCACTCTAAATACGACTGCTACACGTCTAACTGAATCAGTTTAAAATATAATTTAATTATACTCTAAGGGGATAGCTGTACGACGAAGCAAGCATCGATCAAGAAAACCATGTTTGTCTCCAGCCATTGCGCAAAGTATAGAATCATCTGAAATTTAATCACCCAGGTGGATTACAGTTTAATAGGTATAGAAATCAACTTAAACAAATATTTAGAGGTTTGCGTGAGAAAATACATAAAAACTAAATTCGTAGCTTTGAAGAAGTATACGAAACGAGCTTTCAAGATTATGCTAACCGAGCTCACGGGTTCCAATGCTAAACAGTTCTATATTGAATATCTGCTGCAAGATATTCCTGAAGGATCGCTTAAAGACATCTAGAAAAGACTGTAACTAACATTGCGGATTTCTCCATGATACTAAAGTAATCTTTAGTTACGCCTCTTCATAATGGGGGCAAGATTTGTCTAGATAACATTACGACAGTATTTGGCAAAATGCTCGGGAAAATATTAAACTATCAACTGGTTGATTTCGTTGGAAAAACGACCTTATCTGTTCAGGACAGTTCGAATTAGGGTAAGGTAAAGTACCTACGATGCAATGATTGAAATTCGAAACCTAACTGGGACAATAATTTAAAAAAAATAAACAAGTTTATCTGGTCTTTCTTGATTTATAGAAAGCCATCGATTGTGCAGATCGGATAAGACTAGTAACTAATTTAAAGGCTTTAAGGCTATGCAAGACTGTGTCTTGCATAGCATAATACGATATAATTGAAGACTACTTATCTGAGAGCCCACAGCGTACAATGCATAAGAAATGTTTGAGTAAACCTATAATTAATTTGTTTAAGAATGTCGCTTTAAAATGTTTGATAGAACCCGTTTAGAAGTACGTTCTGGGATCAACACTGTTTAGTATAAAAAAATGTACGATCTACACTTATTTTGCAGTGATATGAATATCGTTAAGTCCGCCTACGATACATGCAACGAAAATGATAAAAATCAAGATGGGGTAGGCTGCTGAACCACCACTCAACATTACTTGCCCCTTGTGTGCTTTCTTCGGTTGTTATGCTAATACGAAAGCTGAAAACCTGCCATTGAATGATACCAAGTTAGGCTTCGCCTCTGTTGCCGGCTAGAGCTTAGATCTTGAGGTAAACTGCAATTTTGATCATTTGTGAGGTATGCAACTATAAATACTGACGTTTCAGAATAAAATCAAATGGAAATTTCATGTTAAACACGTGATAAGCAAACTTAAAACAGGCTTTACTTTTGCATAAGTTACAACACATTGCCTCCCTTGGATTTAAGAAAATTGTGTATCATGCTTTAAATTATTTTCATACTGAAACCATGATGTTTTGTTGTACGGTGCCTTGATCAAGTCAAATGTCGAACCAATAGTAACACTTCAGAAAAGATGCGTACGAAATATATTTGGATTGACCTATCGGGCAACTACTAAAAACATGTGGAGAGATGAAAATTTATTGAATTTTTATGGAATACACATATATAGTATTCTCACACATTACATGTCCCTTTTTGGGACATTTCTAATAAAGCTCATCCTACCAAAAGTGCCGTAAACAATGTTGCCAGATTTACTCAATTGTTAGATGTGTATAAGGGTTATTTAGTAAGGAATGAAAAACAAACTTAGACAAGAGATTTGTTTAATTTTGCCGTATACATTAAACACATGCGTTTTTGGGTGCGTCTTCTAATACAATTAAAACATTAAAAATCTAATAAAAGCCATAGCCTTTTGGATAAGGCGATATCATTTTCCGCAAAATGCCTATAATTGTAATAATTATTGAAAATGTGCAACTACGGAAACTTTAAGCTTAATGAGAAATTACTGAATTTAGACAAATTTGCCGTCCGAAGAAGTCAGTCCTATAATATATATACAGGTAGTTCAACAAGTTCTTAAAATGAAAACCAAGAATTTTCCAAATCTTGTTTTTAATTTTTTCTTATTCGATAAACTCCCCGAGAAGCTCAATACACTTTTCCCACCGAGATTTCAGAGCATTTATACCTCTTGAGTAGAATTCCGCGTCTTTAGACTGAAAATAGGCATTGACAGCAGTCTCTAGCTAGCCTTGACAACCAAGCTCGCGTCATAGCTTCGTAGCTTTTACATATCTATTATCTTATAAGTCCAAATGTGTGTATGTATACATATGCATATCTTGTAACTATGCTATTTCTACACAACATGTCTCTATAATAAATCTGACTAATATCACCCATCAGGGTAAGCTGTTGAAAGCATTTCTAACATCCAGTAGTACTACAATGAGGAGAGTTTTGGACTTTGCTGGGAGTTGTCGTAGCGTTTCCACCTTAGCAACGACCCGCTGTATTCCAGAAAGACACAAGCGGCCTCTGCGAAATCCGAGCTGCTTTGGTAAAAAGGCCGCGTTCTTCCGCAATGATCGCAATCGGTTCTTTATACCCGCTTCAATATCCTTGGCTAGTGTACTGACTAGACAGATTAGCCGATAGATGCCGTTCACTTTGGGGGTAAGCACGAGGTCGGTTTTATTTTCAAATCAGAGGTAGGCGTCCGGATCTAAGTATTCACGTGGAAACGTGTGTGGGACACTACTTCAGGAAACTCCTTAAAAATGTCCCTTTTTTCCGGCCGGTATATCGTCAGGGCCTGGTGCTTTTCTGGCCTTCAATCTCTCTGCAGCTGCATGGATCACCTCTAGAGTCACCTCTGGGGCTGGCCTCTCGGCTATATTTTTATTATCTGTTGACGTTCGCCCGGGGAAGGTCAGCGCGCTTTCTTGTTCCTGTCTTGCCGCGAATCAGCCAGTACGGTGGTCCCCACGGGTCGTTCTCTATTTCCAACAAGAATTCCTTCCAGGCTTATTCTTTGCTCTCTGTTATACTTCTGCGTAGAGTAGCCCTAAGACTTTAAATCGCCTTGTTAATGCGCGACGCTTGTCTCATCCATGCTCCTGTGGCTTGGCCTGGTCGCCTGGCGTAGATGCAGCGTTTGCAGATTTTCGCGAACTTCCCGTTCCGCCAATATTTTGGCAAAACTGGGCGTAGTGGCTTTCGGTGCGTGTGCCTCTTGCTTGGCGCCTTGCACCCTTTTTCCTAGAATGTTCTGAGGACCTTAAGCGTTTTCAGGTGCCCCTTTTTTTTAGTATATTTGCACCCTTGTGCCTAGAATGTTCTGAGGACCTTAAGCGTTTTCAGGTGCCGCTTTTTCTAGTATCCTTACCAGACATGCTTGCAGATTTTTGTTGCCAAATGGGTGGCTTAACCAGGGCGGGACGGGCTGCTGATTGAGTGGCTCCGTTGACGTCAAATTATGTACAGTAGTGATTGTATCATTTACTAAGAACGACAAGGTTATCGCTAACCACTTAAGAACAACTGTACCTCTTTTATTAGTGCTGGTTGCCCCCCATGTTGTCGAGGCTGCGTTAAAGTCTCTAGTATTGACTACTAATGGCAATTCCTTGCTGACAATGTCATGTCCTTGAACAGGCCCTCCCGGTCGTCCAGCGTGCCGCTAGGGCTGCTGTAATATGAGCAGAAACCACCGAAGCCGTCTACGTCTAACTATGTAAAGGTCGATCCTCCTCCATAACCCATAGCTCGGAGACATGATGGCCGGTTGTGCACAATGCAGGTGGTGGTGATGATGAGCATCCACAGACGAGGCCGTCCGATTCTGTTTTGACAAATTGACATTAGGCTCGTTAAGCAAGGAGGATGCAACGCTCCTCTTAGACACTATTTCAGATCCGGATGGGGAGATGGTCTAATTTCCTTATTTCTTGCTAAAGGACAGTTTTGCATTTTCTGTCAAAGACTTGCATGGTCCAAGTAGCGCCTGCCTCGGCTATCTTCATCCTGTGTTCTGGGCAGGTTGTAGAGTTGGCGGCATGCTTGGGTACCTCTTAGTGGTAGCATCATAGGAACACCTCGCAACATTTTGCGACGTAACCCAGGGTGCCGAACTTATGATAGCGTTTAACTGTGACCGCTTTAAATGTACAGTGTCGAGCCTGGTGCCCAATTCTGACAGTTCTGTAATGTTGGCACGCTGACACACTCTGAGATTGGACAGACCAGCCAATCTGGATTTGTCCAATCCTCATCAGACTTGCGAAATCAGGCTCCTGTGCTTCTTCTACAACCGGCAGCGAGACCAGCAACGCTTGAGGCAACGAGAGCAGCAACCCTTGCGGCATGTCGTATCGGTTGGTAAACATCTTCTCGTTTTGTTCCTTCGAGGTGATCCCGTACTTATTTTTTTCAGTGCAGAAAGATCAGTCGATATTTTGATTTTAGTGCATCAGCGAAAGATGCAGATGCACCCTTGGTTGTTTCTGCGACCCTTTGCCGCATGTCCCCGCTGACAAGCCGTTCACCCAATGACCTCAGTCACATTGTAATGTGCGGGGTTAATGTTGTTACACAATTGCTTTAGGGCGTCTGTATAGGAGGTAGTAGTAAAGTTTAAACTTCGGTTCATCCACCTCGTCCGAGTTTCCTTTGGGTGCGCGGTGACTCTTGACGGTTTGACTTGCTTCTTGCATTGCCTAGCCACCTTAGCCTGGCTCATAGACCCGCGTCTTGCTAGCCCAGGAGTGTATATATATATATATATATATATATATATATATATATATATATATATATATATACCCGTTCAGGCTTTGAACTCGGGATCACAAGTAGCACGTTCGCTAGTTAGACAGTGGCGCAACCTACTTGGCTACGCCTTCTGTCTAAAAACGATCCGTGCTAAGATTGTATAGTCTTTTTCTGGAGCTTTCCCGGTTGATCCCACCGTTTCGTTCGAATCGCGCTACTACGCTATTCACTCTAAATACGACTGCTACACGTCTAACTGAATCAGTTTAAAATATAATTTAATTATACTCTAAGGGGATAGCTGTACGACGAAGCAAGCATCGATCAAGAAAACCATGTTTGTCTCCAGCCATTGCGCAAAGTATAGAATCATCTGAAATTTAATCACCCAGGTGGATTACAGTTTAATAGGTATAGAAATCAACTTAAACAAATATTTAGAGGTTTGCGTGAGAAAATACATAAAAACTAAATTCGTAGCTTTGAAGAAGTATACGAAACGAGCTTTCAAGATTATGCTAACCGAGCTCACGGGTTCCAATGCTAAACAGTTCTATATTGAATATCTGCTGCAAGATATTCCTGAAGGATCGCTTAAAGACATCTAGAAAAGACTGTAACTAACATTGCGGATTTCTCCATGATACTAAAGTAATCTTTAGTTACGCCTCTTCATAATGGGGGCAAGATTTGTCTAGATAACATTACGACAGTATTTGGCAAAATGCTCGGGAAAATATTAAACTATCAACTGGTTGATTTCGTTGGAAAAACGACCTTATCTGTTCAGGACAGTTCGAATTAGGGTAAGGTAAAGTACCTACGATGCAATGATTGAAATTCGAAACCTAACTGGGACAATAATTTAAAAAAAATAAACAAGTTTATCTGGTCTTTCTTGATTTATAGAAAGCCATCGATTGTGCAGATCGGATAAGACTAGTAACTAATTTAAAGGCTTTAAGGCTATGCAAGACTGTGTCTTGCATAGCATAATACGATATAATTGAAGACTACTTATCTGAGAGCCCACAGCGTACAATGCATAAGAAATGTTTGAGTAAACCTATAATTAATTTGTTTAAGAATGTCGCTTTAAAATGTTTGATAGAACCCGTTTAGAAGTACGTTCTGGGATCAACACTGTTTAGTATAAAAAAATGTACGATCTACACTTATTTTGCAGTGATATGAATATCGTTAAGTCCGCCTACGATACATGCAACGAAAATGATAAAAATCAAGATGGGGTAGGCTGCTGAACCACCACTCAACATTACTTGCCCCTTGTGTGCTTTCTTCGGTTGTTATGCTAATACGAAAGCTGAAAACCTGCCATTGAATGATACCAAGTTAGGCTTCGCCTCTGTTGCCGGCTAGAGCTTAGATCTTGAGGTAAACTGCAATTTTGATCATTTGTGAGGTATGCAACTATAAATACTGACGTTTCAGAATAAAATCAAATGGAAATTTCATGTTAAACACGTGATAAGCAAACTTAAAACAGGCTTTACTTTTGCATAAGTTACAACACATTGCCTCCCTTGGATTTAAGAAAATTGTGTATCATGCTTTAAATTATTTTCATACTGAAACCATGATGTTTTGTTGTACGGTGCCTTGATCAAGTCAAATGTCGAACCAATAGTAACACTTCAGAAAAGATGCGTACGAAATATATTTGGATTGACCTATCGGGCAACTACTAAAAACATGTGGAGAGATGAAAATTTATTGAATTTTTATGGAATACACATATATAGTATTCTCACACATTACATGTCCCTTTTTGGGACATTTCTAATAAAGCTCATCCTACCAAAAGTGCCGTAAACAATGTTGCCAGATTTACTCAATTGTTAGATGTGTATAAGGGTTATTTAGTAAGGAATGAAAAACAAACTTAGACAAGAGATTTGTTTAATTTTGCCGTATACATTAAACACATGCGTTTTTGGGTGCGTCTTCTAATACAATTAAAACATTAAAAATCTAATAAAAGCCATAGCCTTTTGGATAAGGCGATATCATTTTCCGCAAAATGCCTATAATTGTAATAATTATTGAAAATGTGCAACTACGGAAACTTTAAGCTTAATGAGAAATTACTGAATTTAGACAAATTTGCCGTCCGAAGAAGTCAGTCCTATAATATATATACAGGTAGTTCAACAAGTTCTTAAAATGAAAACCAAGAATTTTCCAAATCTTGTTTTTAATTTTTTCTTATTCGATAAACTCCCCGAGAAGCTCAATACACTTTTCCCACCGAGATTTCAGAGCATTTATACCTCTTGAGTAGAATTCCGCGTCTTTAGACTGAAAATAGGCATTGACAGCAGCCTTAACCGCTTCATTGCTGGAAAAACGCTTTCCACCGAGACTATTCTTCAAATGTCCGAAGAGGAAATAATCAGAGGGGGCCAGGTCTGGAGAATAGGAAGGTTGTTCAATAAGTTCGAACCTCAGTTGGGCCAGTTTTGCCGTTGCTTGCCGCGACTTGTGTGCAGAAGCATTGTCTTGAATATATATATATATATATATATATATATATATACATATATATTATTAATTCTCCGTTTATTTTTCGTATGATCATTGACATCATGCAGTAGATATTCTTATACTAGATATGGCCATCGAACGTGCTTAGCACGTTACGTTATCGTTGTTGTTATTAATATCTCTTTGTTGTTGTTTAATAAGCATATCTTTACATGCGGCGTCCTTGCGGCCACAGCTGTTATACGCACTTATTAGTCTCGGAAGAATTGGTTCGTGCCATATGCGGCGCATTTTTGGCGCCGGTGCCTAAGATTGTATAGTTTTATTCAATACCGCAAAGCGTTTTGGCGTTGTGCCTTATTACTTAACTCCTTTCATTACCTTCACGAAACACGTACAATACGTCCACCAAACGTAATATGGGTACCTGCCTAATGCGCATTAAATGTTTAAATTTAGTACTTTAATCTTGGCATAAAACCATATTAGTTATAACTCCGCAAGGGATTAGGCTTGTAAAAAAAATGCAGCTGCACACATTTTGATCACTGTCAGATGGCCACCGTTTAGGAGCCCTCTCAACCCGACCGTCTTTCGGGTGGTGGTTTAGCACTGTCAATGTAGGATTCGTTGTTTTTTGAAGGCTTACATATATACCCCCAGTGGCAGACTTCAAGGGGTCATAGATTTAGTTCAAATAAGCAATTTTGTGCAAATGTAAGAGAAAGAGGTGCTTGACGGAAAAACTCAACATGCCGCCGCGTCCGGAAAGCAACCAATATGACTAGCGAAAGAAGAACAGTTGCATTGAGAACAGTTTGCAAAAATCGATATCTTGTATTGATTTTTTTTCTATTTACTATGTACAGTACATTGAAATATTTCCATTATCATAAAACAAGCATATTCAGAAAAAATGCTTATTTAATGGGATCATTTTACCTCATTAACTCGATTATGTTTCGATTCGTGATATGATTATTGCGAGGCCTTCCCCGGCGCCCAATGTCTGGTTCCGATAGGATACCACCAGAGGCAAATACGCTAGCGGCTGGCATACAGTGGTCTGTATCTGGTGGACATTCTCCTGAATTTGTTTATTTCATAAGCATAGTGGCAGATTTTCAATTTATTGAACGTGAAAGATAGACGAAGATTCATCACAGGATCGCGATTTTTGTTTTTCGAACAACCCTGTCTCCTGCAATGGCACATTTTGTAGAGTAATCTCGGGCAACTCACATCAAAATTCTTACTCTACAAAGTTATTGTACCCCCTCAAGTCTGACCAAACTGATTCTGAATACCTTGTGTACACCACATTGTACGAAAAGAGGACTTCAGTTAATATTTGTAAACATCACGCTTGTGTGAAAACCACGCATTATTATTATTATTATTATTATTATTATTATTATTATTACTATTATTATTAATATTTGCTTGGAGTGGACAACAAAAGTCCGCGTCCGAGTGTGTATGTTGGCGGCACGTGCATGTGTTCTCTACCGCTTATCACGTTTCCATTTAAAGAACTGCCCGAATCGTCTCCAGCCAAACAAGCGCAATGCTCGAGCGTTCGTGCCAGCCTCTGCACCAAAGCGTGTAAATGAACAAAGACGAAATAGCGAGCCGACCGACCGACCGACGAGATGAGGCCACAAGAAGCGCTCACCTCGTGAGGGCAACGCGCCTATCACGGATAACAACAGATCGGACAAACTGCGAGTGAATACTCTACTGATAGACAGACAGACAGGCACACGAAGCATAATTTTCGGTGGCCATCGATTTTGTGATGGTGGAGTTGTTGGTGGAGATGTTACGATGGCAGAGCGATGATGAATAACTGACTGGGTGGCCAACAGAGGTTGTCGCCGATTTGCCTCCACGGGGACTGGCTGCGTGCGCGGGAGGCAAATGGCGATCTCTTCTCCACACTAAAGATAGACCGGATCGTGGGAAGATTGTGGCGTGGCCTGGCCGCGGGCACAGCGGCCGCAAGGGTCTTTGTCTTTTCTCGACCTCGAGTTCTTCTGCGGTCTTACCGTCTCTCCCTCCCCCGTTTCGCTACCTCGTTCTTTCTCTCTCGATGTCTATCTATCGCGCTCTAACTGTCCCCTTCTTCCTCTTCTTTGCACGCCTCCTTCATTATTTCGTGCGCGCTTTCCCCCCTGTCCATATCCCTTTTGTCTTTCGTGCGACCCCTGCCCAGACCTCGCGAAAAGCAGGTCCGCCTAACGCTTGCGTCGGCCGCTCACTTCACACCCCGCACACTGTCAGGTTCACTTTACGATCTACGGCTCACACCGGCTCGTAGTGGGCACAGCGAGCGTAGCGCCCATCCATCCATCCAATCGACCAAGGCTCTAGGCTCAAGTCGTGTAGTTTGTAGTTCGCCCAGCTAGTTAGTTCTTCACACACAATTGAAGCACACTCGAGTCAAGCAAGCCGTAAAGTTCCAAGCGCAAGTGCCAGTCGAACTTGACCGTCTTTCCAGCTATCCCTGCTCAAAACGTCTCGTCATCCTCTCGTATCAACGTAACGCGTATCCGTAACGCAATCGATTGGCTCGCGTGGCCACATATCTGAGCCACGATCGTGAGTGAGTGAGTCCGACGCCGCCAGTTGTAGACCGTCACAGGTAGAATATTCACATTCATGTTTCGACACACCGAGAGAGAGAGAGAGGTCTCTCGACGAGAATATCGTCTCGTAGTGACGATTCCAAATTCCGCCAGGCGAATTTCGCACGCGAAGACCGCTGCACCGAACACGCCGTATGTAGAGGTTTTTGTTGTATTGTGTAGTCGAACGGACTAGAGGTAGAGTAAAAGTAGTTAGATTAGAAATGCGAAGTGGTTTTTTGTTCATACGACAAACGAACTATAATAACCTAACAATTAGACAAAGTGTCACCGACGCCTCCAAGTGAGAAAGGAAACGGAACAACACGAACAAGGATTACGACAGATACGACAGCACAACGCGTGGATGGAGCGTCACAGTGGTGAGTCAGGTTGGCGCGCGAACCGTATATATGCGCGCATAGATAGGGATATGCATGTGTAAGGTTTTTGCTTTAACGAGCTTTACAGTTCCCTAAATTCCCGCTCTTTAAATCGTTATGGGACAAAGTCATTTATCCATGAGCTTCATCTCGACATGCCCTCCGAAGAATCTTAATTAATCCGCAACTACGGCATTGCCATAGGATTGGTACTAAAATGGTCATCATAAGCGTGCGCATTTGTGTGACTGTGTTAGCGCTGAGCGCTGTAAATGGTCGTAGGGTTATGATTGTGAGGTATTGGACTAAGAAAGAGAAGTAGTGAAGGCTGAAAAAGAACTTCATTTTTGAGAATTCTCTTCTAAACGATTTTGTCGCATTTTGCGCTCAACGTTATACGTTATTCGGAAGAAGCAGGTTTCATTCACAAGGGAAGACCTGTTTCGTAGTTAGACACCTAATGTGTTTGGGAATACAGGTCTAGACTACAGGGAAGCGGCATGCAAGTGTGTGTGTTGACTAGACTTTAAGAATACAGAGGGCACTGCAAGAGTCGTTGCACGCCTAGCTGATGTTCGATAAAGGGTAGAAACTAGTGGAAACACGATCTCCGTAGGCACAATACCTCGCGAAAGATTGTATACTAATATTGAAACCCGCAGCGTGTGAATGTTTTCCACCGTGAGTAGGTTAAAACAGCTGAACAAGTCACGGACTGAATCCCTTTGCTTTCTAGAAAAACATTTCTTTAAGTGCATCATTCTGTATCACTTTCGCTCTCCGGGGACTCCCGTCATAGCCACTACCCCAATAGAAGGATACCATAGCAAAGCACTGGTAGGAAAACAGCGTCGTACACCAGAAGTGTGCTATCTGTGGGGACCCCAATCAATTCCATTTTTCAATTTTTGGTTTTAGGTATATATATATATATATCTTCAAAGTGCTAACATAACAAAGTTATATAAATAATATATATATTTATCATCTTCCTGCATCCCGCCGACATTTTTATGTACGTCGTACAAACAGCTCAGTCCGCGTTTTAGATGGAAAGGCCTTATGCACTGAACGGTGCTCTTATAAGTAATCCGTGTAATAATGTGTACAAAAGACACATAATCAGAAGAGAGTCTAATGGAGGCCGTTTCAAACTCAACAGTACCGTGGCTTACCTAAACAAATAAATGTTTCCCTTCCTCAGAGAGGTAGCTTATTTTGCTTTCGAAATGAATACACGTCGTCGAATGTGTACAGTCTATTACGGTCTAGATCTGTTTCGTTCGTGCATACTTGCTGTCGTCTCTTTGGGAGCTCATCTCATTTTAAGAGGATCATGTGATTAGACATGCAAATGTTGGTGGCTAGAAGCTAATGCCGCTTTGCAATTACATCGAATGGACAGATCTGAGTGCATCGTGGTGCATTAGACCTTATTACATAGGTAGCATATAGTCAAATAATATCATATAGAGTGACTGTCGGTGGTTTTTTACAAACACTAATCCCGTTGAAGCTGGTTCTTTAATTTATGATATACCATTTAGTGAACTGTAATCACTTAGTAACTTTGAAATGTTTAAACATGTAGGCAATGCGAAGCCATGCGCGCTCATTATACAGCTGTCGGATATTTTAGGCTCCTCTCACAAACGGTGGCTTCGATACGCTATGATCACTCTTGCCTCCATGAGTCTCCAAGGGTTCCAACCCGTTGAGCCAGCGCAGACAATTTTGTCTATTGCAATTTGTTGCGAGGGGCAGGCCGGAGCAACGGACATGATGATGCGTCGCTTAGAACGGGGGCGAAAGGCGTTAATGTTGAAGCGTGCAATGTCACTCGTACTTTTGCTGACTGAGGACTGTTTTCATTAGCCGGCTCAGGTGGGAGGCACCTCGAAGACCCCAGTACAGAAATACTCCGGACTACCGAGCCGTGTAAGCGATGTTGATCTCTCCGTCGTTTTGGCGCAGGTGCAAAGCGGACCCCATGTTCACCAGAAGAATCGCCCTGCTCCTGACGGGAGCTGACGCAAGCCCCGCTTGTCGCTGCGCAACGTCGGGATTTTACTCGTATGCGCGCCCTTCCAGCTGCTCCGGTGTTCGGGCCTAGTCGGTAAGAAAGAGGCCGTCTGCGTAGGCAAGGAGTTCAGCTTCAGAGACGTCTCCCAACCGTAGCACATCGTTTAAGCAGACGCCCCACTGCTGTGTTTCATAGCAGTGGGGCCATGGATAGAGCTTTGTGGTGCCCCCGCAGTGATATGAAAAATAATTCCTTAAAGGTGAAATGTGAGGTCCTGTAGGTAGCCGGGCACAACTCCAAGATAAGAGACGGGGTATTTTTCCATAAAGAGCCTCGAGTATGATCTCTCCACGGGAAATTGCTGGAACCGTTCTTGACGTAGAGTAAATCAGCGAGATAGAAATCGCGTTTTCTATTCGGACATCCATTGAAAACTGCACTTCTATTGAACCTATTAAATGGAGTTCATTGTGGAGGTCTCTTCCGGAACTCATATTGGAAGTAGAAAATGAGATCATTCCCTTCGCAGAGTTTCAAAGGTGTACATTTACAGCGGACTCGAACGTTCGGACATGGGGTTTAGCAAACAGGTAGCATGAGGTGGGGTCTTTCGGAATCAAAAAGATAGTCCTTCACCATTAACTTGGCTGCAGAGGTGGTGATGCTATTCAGTAGAACTCCCCTGCATCGCATACTCAGCACATCACCTTGCCCCTAATTGAATTATCCAGTCTGTTTTTTGTCGCTTCTGCACAATACTCCGCTAAGGATCTGACATTTAAAACTTGCTACATATAAACATTGGAAACTGAAACTTTACTGTGGAAATGCATGAATGAGTAATTTACTATTATAAATATTACTGATGGCTCGCGGTACAAATGCAAACTGACTATATTTGTATGTAACGTGGTAACGGTTTGTAAAACGAACATATTGGTAATAGTCTTTCTTTTAAGCAAAATAAAGGTGCACTTGATTTTGAATGCTATTTTTTGAGGTCTACAAGGGTTTGCGCTCCCTATTGGCATTTTTAATAGTTTTCAGTTTTGACAGAATTTTTCATTTTAATGAAGTGGAGGTTTATCTGTAATTATTTTGTGACTAGAAAACGGGTACACGCCGACAGTGCTCTTCAATATAAGAACAAAGTGCTAGCGCGATTCTAACGAAACGGTCGGGACAACCCGAGCTCCAGGAAAAGACTATATAGTTTTAGTACGGAGCTACTGTTAGCCAGTTGTTCTGCGTTAGTTCGGCGAGGGTTGCTCAGGTGCACTTTTGGTCAATTAACGTGCTCCGCGTGTGATCTATTCAACGGTAAATCATCACTTAGCGTTATTTCTGCAGATCTTGCGTGATAAACAACTGCAAAGATATTCTCAGTTTATCACTACAAACTTTTCTGTGCGAGCAGATGCGTGCGGTGCATTATCACGTTGCAGGTAGATCCCTTTTGCGTCAGCAACTGAAGTGACAGTGATCTGTCGTCGCTGTCAATCCAGTATCGTTATTTTGTGCTGTTTTTGCCGTTGACATTTCGGTCATGACCGCTTACCACCGTCAACATCACCTGGGGTTAGCCAATGGCTCTAATTGGTGCCATTGTTTTTAGGCAGAGGGCGTAGCTGCCCTAGGTAGCGCCACCGTCTATCTAGCAAACGCGGTACAGGTGATCCCGAGTTCAAGGACAGAACCGGGCACTTTCTTTTGTGTTACTTTTCTTATCTTCGAGGTCCGAAAAGCCTTCACAAATAAGTTGGCGAGACTCTTGTGAGCAGTGTGCGGATATATATATATATATATATATATTTTTTTTTATGGGACCGTCTTCTCCGAACGGCAAATTTATTTAAATTCAGTAATTCTTTATTGAGTTTGAAGTTTCCATAATTACACAAATTATTAAAATGTATTCATTTGGAGCATTTTGCAGAAAAGGCTATTGTCCATATATATATATATATATATATATATATATATATATATATATATATATATATAGGTTTTCATATGACAACCACTTTTTTGAGCTACCAATACTTATGAGCCGCTCGCCTGTACCCCAAGGGCCCGACAAGGCGTTGGCCTACGAGCCAAGCCAAGATGACCAGGCAATGCAACAAGCAAGTCAAACCGGCCACAATCACTGCGTACCGGAAGGAAACTCAGACGAGATGAATGAACTGAAGTGCCCTCTACTAGCGCAAGCAGTACGCCTAATAGATTACATGTATGAGGTAACTGCTAGTTTGAAGAATTTGACTGACCGTTGTCAAGAGCTCGTCGGAGAAACTAAGTTTTGTAATAAGACATATAATTGTTCGCATCTTAACAGATTTAATATTAAATATATAAATTGGTTATGTTAGCACTTTGGAGTGGACAATTGTCTCCGCGCGAACGTGTGATTACGGGTTCTCTAACCCAGGGTTAGCGCAGTTCAACAATGTGCCCCGAACAGACGCTGCATTTCCTCGTTGAATGTCGAGCGACAGTCTCTGACGCAAGGATTCGGATGCTCTCGAGTCTCCTGTCGAAAGATTTAGGTTTTTGCTCACACGTTGAATTAGCTTAAGCGTAAGGGGACCTGCAGTTCCCATAGTCTCGAACGCCAACGGACAAAATTCGTGCGGATAATCCACACTGGAATATTTTCTGCATTCGTCGGTTACAGTTGCGTCCCAAACAACTACTTACTATCAGATATATAGTAAGGGGAGAAGATGAGAAATGCCGGCAAACGGAAACAAACGAGTCAAGAGATTTTGCTTGTCAGTGCACGCCGGATATGCTAAGTACACAAGGCAAGATGATCGTGTTAAGAACGAACTGCAAAACAGGAGGCGATCTGAAGGATCTTCTGATTAAAAAGTGGTCCTGCGATACGTTCAGCAACGTTTTCTTAGCTCAAAACAACAAAAATTCTAGATTAGTCCTCTTTGGACTCCTGAAAGCACGAAACAAGGACTCGGCTGACTCTGTTGTCTGAACAAATGTGGCTTTGCAGTTTTAAGAAATAGCAGGGTAAGCCGAGTAGAAAGTTAGTATTGTGCTGTCGAGCCTTATTCAAGAGACGCAGAACGCAGACGCATTATTGCACGAGCCCTGGTGGCGACTCGGTTGCTAAAAGACTCCACGCACTGGCAAGACTTCGAGTTTATCGAGAAGGTAATTAAGCGAGTTCATAAGCTCTTGGTGAATACAGAAAAGCTACGCGTAGCAGAAGCAATCCCGTGTTACATGGCTAGTCAAGGTGTGCAGGAAGCGTTAAGAATCTCCTTGAATAACATTGCCCGGACACACAACGCCTATGTAGCTGTGACATCCAAGAAAAATAGAAAAGGAGATTCTGCCAAACCAGAAAAACGTGTCTGAAAAGCACCGAGCGGCACGTCCATTTTTCTAGAAGTAGAACGGTCTCTCCTAGGCAGACACTCCGAAGCGATTGTGTAACAACATTGACCCCACACAATACAACGTGAAGGCCACTGGGGAGAAACGACTCGCCAGCGGGGACATGCGGTTTATGGTCGTAGAAAGAACGAAGGGTACATTCGCATCTTTTATTAATGCATTAAAATCAAGCCAAAGTATTGACTGATCTTTCAACACCGAAAATGTTATAGTAAGGGATCGCCTCAAATAAATAAAACGAGAAGATATCGACCAAGCAATACGACATGCCGTAAGCGTTGCTGGTCCAAATTAATTCATCCGACTTCGCAAAGATTGATGAGTGTTCAACGTATATAGATGAGACAAGAACTGTTAGATGGTTGGGCGCCAGGCTCGATCGAAGCGGTTACAGTTGAACGCTGTTCCAGATGCGACACCCTGGGCCACGTCGCAAAGGATTGCGAGGGGTCCCTCTCATGGTATAATTGCGGGGCACCTAGGCATGCAGCCAACCTTGCAGCTTGCCCAGGATACAGAATGAAGATAGCCAATGCCATGAGCCACTTACACCATACAGGCCCTCGACTGAAATCGCAAAACTGTTATTCAGCAATACCTAAGGAATACAGCCCATCTGCTCATCCGGATCCGCCACTCATCCTTGAACCCACGAAAGGCGAGACGCTGAGACGGCAAAGCCCTTCTGCGGAAACGCCTGCTTTAGATGCAGAAGGCTATATATATATTTATATATATAAAGTCGGTTATCTCATTTAAAAAAAACGCAAGAGAGGACAGCGATCCCCAATCAATGATTAGCGGTTAGCGAAGTCTCAGAACTCGAATGATGCGACTTAAAGTTCTTCAACTAATCTATAACACGACCCGCGAAATTCATTTAATGCTCGACGAAATAGTGTCTAGGAGAAGCGTCGCACTCTCTTTGCTTAGCGAGCCTAAAAACAAACTGGTGAAAATCAAACGGACGGCCCGTGTTGTAGATGTCCAGATCAGCACCTGTGCATAACTTTCCAACATGTTTCCGAGGTACAGGTTATGGAGAAGGATCAACCGTTACATCGATAGACGTGGACGGCGTCTGTCACTTCTACTCACGTTTCAGCGCGTTGGACGACCTCGAAGGCCTGCTCGAGGACGTGGCATTGTCAGCGAGAGATTGCTCGCTACTATTAGTAGTCAGTCAATGCTGGAGACTTCAACGCAGCCTCGACAACATAGGGCAACCAGCACTAACAAAAGAGGCAGAGTTGCTCTTAAGCGGCTAGCGATGCAGCAGGAAAAGCACTGAAGGCTGAAAATGCACCAAGCCCTGATGGTATTCCGGCCTCCGCCGTAAGGGCTGTCTTTAAAACGTTTCTAAAGCAGTTCGGATTTCGCAAAGGTCCTCGTGATTCTTCGCAATACAGTGGGGTGTTGCTAGGAAGCGCTACTATAATTTCCGGCCAGGTCCAGAAATCTCCTCATTGTAGTACTGCTAAATGCTAAAAATGCGTTTAACAGTTTACCCTAGAGGGTGATACTGTAGACGCTCAAAAAAAGAAGGCTCTGAACTACCTTTGCCGGGTTGTCTTGGACTAGCTTGTCGCAATGCAGGTAGGCAACGAGGAATCCGAATGTTAATTGACAGCTGGAGTTCCCCAGGGTTCCATCTTGGGTCCTTATTTATAGAACTTAAACGTCCTACGCTTGAGTAATCAACCAGAAGGGACAGAGCTACTAGCGTGTGCAAATGACCTCGCAGTTGTAGTACAGGGCGGTTGCCCCAAGCAACTAGAACTTATGGCCAAGGACGCTCTGGCCGAGCGCAGCTTAAAAAAGCTGACAGACCTTCCTATAAACTTACCTACTGACTGGAATCTCATAGCTCGTACAATCGAAAGCATTGTGCACGTCAAAGAAGAAAAACGTTGTTTATATACCACAGGGCCCCGTGAGGCATTCCAGGGCCGCTAAGATAAGGACGTTACTATTCACACCCCCTCTCAATTGTTTCAAATATTGCTTGCGCAGTTCCCAGTTGAGTGTGGGGATGGGGACATGACTGGATTTCAGTGAGTTGTAGCCCCACACTACAGGCTCACATTTGCAGTTGAGCTTTCCTGCCGCGGCGTCCATGTGTGCGAACCGCATTTTCTAGTTAGTCTCTTAAAAACGTGCTCCTATGTCTGCGCTATGTATTTTTCGTGCTCTTTTTTTCATTTCTGGTGTCTTAACCGTCGATGTTATCCTCGTTAGATGACTTTTTGCCAAAATACGTTTAACTGTTAAAGTAAGATTTTTTTTGTGTGATTTGCACACAAGTGGAGGCATGTCGGTAATATCACCGTGAATGCTGGTACATTGCTTGATTTTTGCAATTATTGCTGACTTTCCGGAAAACGCGCAGTAAACTTTACAATCTTGCTTTACTTACATCGTTCTTCCAATACTTACATAGTTTTTCCAAACCAAAAATGCATAGGAAAAAGATCAACATTCTTTTTTTGTAGCTTTATTCATATATATTTTCAAGAGTTTCGTCCAGCCATGCTTCTCATTGACATCATATTGCTTTCATTCATATTGAGTATGCAACTTTTTTCTAAATCCGCCTAATTAATTGTCTTGCAGGGGTCCATTCGTTTATCTCTTTCCGTAAGCGATCTTCTAGAAAGACCGCATCAACTCGACATACCACGCACGTCACAGCTACTGCCGATGGAAACAAAGACCCTGTATTTTTGTTTTTGGGGTAGTGCTTGCAACTACGCACCGGCTCTATATACTCGGTAGTCGACATCTTGCCGTGAGAACGAAGTAGGGACTGTAGGGACAACCAAGACAAATAATCCGAAGCATTCTGTCATCACGCGATAGAGTTCGTCAAACCTGAGGATAACAGCAAGATTCGCTCAATTCGCTCTCGTCTTACGTCTCTTTCACTTTCTCGTCGTAAACCTAACAATATAGTCTTATGGTCGACCATAAAGCTATATTTTAGCTAAGCCTATAATTCACTTAAAAGACACCATACGCTCAAAATGGCCTTGAATGAAACTAATCAGACTTGCGTAATTAGTTAGCTAAACAAGGACTTAAGCACTTTTTTTTAAACGAACGCGGCGTACAGCAAGGCGGCCTCTTTGAGCCGCCGACCACGACAAGAAAGTCCAGCTCGTAAATTTAAATTCTCTTAGACAAACGTAATGCTCACGATTACTTCCTTGGAGGCAATCGCGTGGTACAGTCATTAAGCGCGATATTTATTTTCAACATCCTTTATCAACCTTTCACTTAAACTCACACAATGCAAAGTAATGGGTATTGAGAGTGAACTGAAACTCAACGACTTCTCAACTATGCACGAAGGCTTTATTTGGGCCGTTGATTTTTGCTGAGACAACTTATGGGCCATGTTAAAGCGGCGGCCGCTTGTTGAAGCATATCGATTTTTTCTTGCTACAATTACCATACTAGGTGATGCGATTTATACAAGAATCGCAGTACCATGCCACAATTTACAGCTGTCTTGACGAACACCTTGTATGCGTAGTTAAATCTTGAGCCTAGCCAAGATAATGATTCACACCACGTTTTTCATAACCTACGGAAGCCTGGGAAACATTGACGCTGCCGTCACTACCGGAACGACAGCTTGAAACCGTTTCGTAGTGGCCCACCACGCCCTGTTAATAATTTTAGGACTCTAGAAAGTGTGTGTTGATTTCGGACCAAGAAGCCGCCTCGTGGAGCCTCACGTATGCAATTGCGGCAACACAGTTGATGTCCTCGGCCAAGACGGTTTATCGCACACAACGAGCACTAAAACCCCACGTGGCTGTTGCTATCAACAATTTTCGTATGCCCGGGCACACAGAAATTTACGTTGAAAAGAACGTACCTAGAACGAAAGATTACGTGTTTCTTTTTAAAGGAACTGGACCCTAGTATGGGATGGGTCAATGATCATTGCTACTATGGAATAAATATCGCAGCATTCCCGGCCTTTGACACTTCAAATTCGCCATGTGAGTCGCTGACCTAAAAATGAGCATATCTGTTCTGTTCGGCTCCATTCTACGGCTGCTAATTGTCCAATGTTGTGTGCAACGTTATATGTAGTATTTAGGGTTGCACTTCGGAGTTCACAATGCGCTCTAATATAGCATTTTTTTTGCTTTAAGGCAACGGGTTGCCAATTCTTCTCTTGCCTTTCTTCTTTATACGAACACACGTAGCGCATGTTGGCTCATTGGGGCTGGCATACGACTTTGGCCTTACGCTTAGGCGCCTAAACTAGCATATACTTACTATTCCGGTATTTAGCAGACAAATCCATCGCTTGCTATACTTTCCAAAACGATCAGTACAGTTAAAACTAATTTACATTAGTGATAAGCCCTTCCTGGGGAACCTAATATAATTCTGTTTGTTAATGCTGTTATCTGCATGCACCTCTAAAAGGTCACAGTAAAGCGCGAGCTCAATTATGCACAGAGCTATTAGAGTAGGGTAATTAAAAAGTTTTTAATTTCGTTTTAGGGTTGAGGAGTTTTAGGTCTCCAAAATAACTTCTATTCCGCTCTGCGTAAACTTTCTAGGCGGGACCACGTTGAAGATCGCGAGCTCATTACGAAGCTTCAAGTTAGGAACGATTAAACCTAGTGCACCATATTGAACAATTATCACCATAAGTAGTTGCATTGGTGGTTTGGACGGCTATCGCTGGGTTCAGTAAGAATGAGGTGTTGCCATGGGTAGGATCGAATCTAGCTCGGCTACATTCCTCTGCTAGAGATAGCCCAAATAAGTCCAGTCTCTAAAGGTGGATAAAAGCTAAGGACTAATTTATGCCTTATGCCTAAAGCTTTATCTCTCCGCTACTTTCCGCAAACCTTGAGACAACCTTGCTTTTCAATACCGAACCGGGGCCAGTCCCATATATGCATGAGGGGCTTGCGCTGAGAGGTTGGAGGCCGGCCGGTGTAAGACTTAGCTTCACCGGTACCGTACGAAATGAGTAAAAACAGTGTGTAGAGAAAAAGGATTTTACAAACTGAGGACGTATTTCACTGAGACCCGGGTCCTGACTTTGTCTCGTTTTTGTCTCAGATTAGTTTGGTTGGAGCTCCTAAAACGCAACCTTGAGTGTAGTCGTTTCAATACGAGTCATTTCTCGTTGGCGCCAGGAGGAGTCTTCCGACGTTTGCCTGTGAGACTTATAATAGACTAGTTGAAATTCGGAGCAAGTAAGAAAGTACGATAATAGTTGAACATACCACATCATCACCTTTATTACTCTCACATTGAGTATTATGCATCTACAATTGACACGTATACAGTTGTCGGCTGCTCTCGGCATTATATTCGAAAGAAACAGTGCAGCGATCTCTTTGCAAGGGCCAGACAGGCCGACAGACGCATGGCACTTCGTACACGCACGAGGGCGCAGTCGACAAGAGTTGAACATTAACATTTGTCGAGCCTGTTAGTGATGCTAATTTTCATATGTATTAATTATACTAGAGGCAATGACATAGCTATTATGGGCAATACCAGCAGTAAAGGCAATATAAATACCAGTGCAAAACACTAGACAAAATAACAGTTACATTTTGTGAAATAATAATTAAATACCTCTTGGTTAATGGTACATTTATATATAAATATATATATATATATATATATATATATATATATATATATTTATATATTTATATATAAATGTACCATTAACCAAGAGGTATTTAATAAGAGAGATTAAGAGGTATATATATATATATATATATACTTTATTATCGAACAACTCTTGGCGTGGGTGCACGTTTTGCCATTCGTCTTGTCCAACATCCTATGATGGGTCTTGATTTAGATACCGAGCAAGATAGCTAGGTGGCAAACGCCTTTGCCTTGCATTGGGGAGGCCTGGGTTCGAGAGCGAGATCGGCCACTCCTAAGTTGGTTTTCATGGTTCCCAATTTAGACAAGGTAAATACCGGAGTGGACTAAATATTCGACCATGATCGAAAAAAAACAGGAAACACAAGATGTCTTATTAAAAAAAGAAATGGTGTATACCATCCAACCTCCATAAAAAAAAGAAAAAAAAATTATTATGTACACAATGAAGCGTTGGCCTGTAACTATAATTACACCTATTATTATAACATTAATCTAGTAGCAGTTGTTTGTAATCAACAACGATGCCTTTGAGTACATACTTACATGGCTACAAGGCCCAAGCCGCTTATTTTGTTCTAAATTAGGTTGTTTTCGTATGTGCACAATGTGGTCTCGCTGTTAAACGTGACTTCATTCTGTAGCTAGGGGCTCCATAAACATTGCGGCCGAATGTCATCTTCATTTCCAGGACGTTGGGCAAAGAAGCCATTCCACAGAGCAGTCACAGCTCCTTTCGGAATTTATGGAGATAGCAGCGAAGCGCAGATATAAGGCAGATTTTGCTGTAGACTTTATTGGGCATTTCCTAACAACGAACGATCAATGGTTTTGTCACTTGTTACGACATTGTTTGCTGGGAGAGAGATGGGTTATTTTTCCTATCCGCGCATCTGCATTCGTGACAAGTACGAGCTTTTTATGGAGCGTCTGGCAACACCATGAATCGTGTCGCAATGAGATTTCAATTTATGCTCAAAAGGATACGCAATGTGTTCACCCAGCAAATGCACCTATGTCTGCTTTAACTAAACAGGGCAAACAAAATTTAGACGTTAGCGTTTTGACGCTAACGATGATATTGTCTTCTAGATAGGGGATCAGAATAAGCGTACTGTGTGTTACAGACAAAAACTTAAAATAAACACATATATATATATATATATATATATATATATATTTAGGGGGGGGGGAGGGGCACTGGTCATAATTTTGAATAATTTGAAATCTTAATAAAAATAATCACCATAGGCCAGAGATAGATTATCTTACGAGCCGAAAAATGCCGAATGTTATAAAAAAAATCCTGCGACTCTGACAAGCGCCTGTATTCCAGTGCGTGCTTCACTTTGTCATCCTAGTTGAAGCGCCTCACATTGAGAGTCCTTATTAAGGTGATAACGGAATTAAATTATTAGAAATTAAAAACAAACAAGACGGAACTCTGTGGAGTACCGATGTGGACGTATTGCTATATGGATTTGACGATTCCAATCTTCAAAGAATAGATACGAGCAAAGACACTCGACTGTGCCTGCTAAGAACTTAATATAAAGCCCATTTTATAACTATATATATATATATATATATATATATATATATATATATATATATATATATATATATATATATATATATATATATATATATATATATATATATATATATATATATAAATATATATATATATATATATATATATATATATATATAATCAGCGGTTGATATAGCCAGGGCAGCTGAACAACAGGTTCTCCCACACGGTGGCTAGAATCATAATTATAACAAAGTAGTGAATTACTTGCGCTTTAGTACAGTACTGTTTATACGCTTTGTTAGATATAGATACTAATGTCATACTGCTAATCCCGTGATGTGCAGTTTAATTTTTTCTTTGAACCACACATGTACGCGCATACGAGTTTTTCTACTCGGAAGATGCCCTGTGGGAGGTGCGCCCACACGAAGCCTTTCCCGTAATCGCACTCTGTAGGGGAGAGCGTTACGTTTTGACGTGTCCACCAAATGTCGTCGTCCGGGGCGCTGTGCAGGTTGCAGTGCAGGTTGGGCTGGGTCTCTCTGCAATTAAAGCACGTGAGCAATCTGTACCAACTGCTTGCGATCAGGATAGATCGCTTAGCCTGAAGCTACCGGGCCGGCGTCACTATCAGCAGCGCGCTCCAGCGCGTGCTAGTACGCTCCTGGCGTGGATCACTCGCCAATATAGAAGCCTTGTTGATAGCCGCCGGAGCTCACAGAGTATATCTAACTCTATCTTTCCGGCACTGGCAGGGCAAAGCCCGACAGAGCTCTATAAGGTGCCGTCCCACGACTAGTGGGCTATGAAAACCGTCAGAATTCGGTGCGTCGGCTCTGATACCCACTGACAGGCGACGTACAGGACAAGAAGTCCCGTGACCGCCGAGGTTGAGAGCTGGAACATGCGTTCAATAACCGAGCCAAACGACGTGATTGTGGCCTCATCGCAAGGCTAGTTGGGATGCAGAATTCCTAAGACAAGGCAGCCATCCTCGCCGTTGTTGCTCGGAGAGCGAGGGACCCCCAGATGTCTGTGGTGTGTAACATTGTCGTCGTCCCTGGGGGCTGGGTACGACACCGTGATAGGGAGGGGCAATAACCAGCGAGGCCGATCAAGAACCTCCGATGCACGTCAGCCTTTGCCCCCGGGAGACGACCAACAGACCCCTAACCACTCCAAGGGAATCCCGTTCGCAAAGGTCGTCTTGAGTGTCCCGGTGTGATGTTCGCCGCTGCCAGACGTGCGCTTTTTGGTGGTCAGAGGAGGTAAACGCGTGTCGGCGTCGCTTCTCGGGTGGGCGCTGCAAGACAACTACGGGTGCCAAAACACACAGCAGAGTAGCACAGAGTCACTTAATACAGGGTCACGAGAATACCAATCCCTAGTAGGCCACACTGGGTCGCATAGCAGACACCTTTTCACGACGACAGCCAGCACAAGACTACACTACGCGGTATATATATGACTCTCAAGGGTAGGATTTTATAGCAAAACGTGTAATAAAAAGTTTCTCATCATCTTATTTATTTCACTCATATTGAGTATCCATATAACATAGAAAAAGCTAGTAGTAAAAAGTTTCTACGACCCTTTAGAAATTAATTTAAAAACTTAGATTATGTATATATGTATATATATATATATATATATATACAGGGTCTTCCCGAATTCGTTAAACAAACTTTTAGGTCTAGTACAACTCGGCGAAATAAAATTTCGATGGAACAAGAAGGTAGAAATCTGTTTTAAAACATGAGGACATGTAGGAATTGCAAAGAGTTTAATTTCTTGATGATTATCTTTAATAGAACATTGGTTCTCCTTTGCTCCAACGTAAAATGCAATTATTTTTTATATATATATATATATATATATATGCCCGCAGCATATCAATTCGCGTCCTTTCTGCTGCATTGTTGAGTAGTAGTATATACCATTTAATATAATTTACTGCAGTAACTGTCAGGCTGCGTTTTTCACAAATCAGCCTGTGCAAGCTATATTGCAGATAAAAATACGATGTGTTACGATTGGTGTCTGTGAGACCTTGCCGTATTTGTTATTAAATGATAGTAGATCATTCTGACTCTATTCTGATTCAGCAAGGCCTTAACGGAGGTCTGCTGCGCACATAATCATTGTATGGTTCTACTCAATAAAAGCAAAAAGCGCTTCCCATTAGCTTATCGAGCGCTCGATCCGCTAGAGCTTTAATGCTAAGTAGCGCTTAGCATTCATGCAAGCTATGCAAAGCCTTATCCGCTCGCATTTTGTCTCTCCTGGTTATATCTGAAAGGTTTCCTTGCAGACTGCAAGATAACTGTCTATTGTTCCTCTGGCTTAAGCGAACAGTATTTGCCTAATTAAAGACTCTCGCTTCCTTACGTTGTGCCGTGCATTCGAAAACAAGGCACAGTTTTACTACACAATGTGCAAAACAAGCTCATTTCGCTTTCGCGAGTTCTAGCAGTGTCACCACCAGGTTTGCTAGAAGAGAATCTTTTAGCATCCGGATTCCGGATTACAATCTCGAGCCAGAACCATCTCGTCTAGCGTTTTCGTAGCATAAGACACTCACACACACGCCCGTGCACCACGAACGTGCAGGTTTTAAAAGTTAATAATGTAATAATAACCGAGCAAGCTGGCTTAGTGGCAAAGCCTTTGCCTTGCATTCGGGAGGACTGAGTTCGAGACCCCGACCCGGCCACTTTTAAATTGGTTTGCATGGTTTCCAATTTAGACAAGGTAAATGCCGGAGTGGATTAAAAATTAGCCATGACATCAAAAGACCGTACACGGGCATTAGCCTTACGGAAAATAAAAACGTTGTTGTTGCCTCTGTAGGCGATGAAATTACTCTATCGAACAATGAATATACGGTCAATATGTAATGCCGATACGTTCCGCTTCGATTATCTATTCTAGACTAGCTCATGTGTGTGTATAGTAGAGGTGGGCCGTCGTCTGTGCGTATTAAAGCAATGACCATTATTAGAAAACCAATTTAACAGCCATCGGCTTCCCACAAGCACACATAGTAGTGAACTTTTACTACTACTGCTGCTGCTGCTGCTGCGGCTAGCACTTAGCACTAGGGCACTAATCAGTTTAAATCCTTTCGACTCATAGAGCTTGCAGGGAGGGAGGGAGGGAGGAAGGGAGCGTCTTGTAACTTTGCCGTCTGACCAGCTGCGAGCCTTGGCGATAATAGTATTAGTTTTACCGCTTCTTCTTCCGCTACTGTGCGTCGCCTATGCACGAAGCCCCCACTTGACGTCGTCCGGCGGCTTTCTGCAGGCAGTGCTGTGTTTTTTCCCACGATCAAGGCCGCGGTGACACGATGAGAACGACGATTCTCTCGCAGAGTTGTCACACACGCGTGCCACCGAGCCAACGGTAAAACAACTTCGTTCTAGACAGAATAAGTGGCGCAACGACCTTGCTTGCAATTTCCCACTCTCTCCCACTACCGTTCTGCAACAACGACAACTGACAAAAACCGTGGACGCAACCGTACTACAAAACACATGGCTGTAGTTGCAGCAGCAGCTGCAGTGATTATTGTTGTTGTTGGTGTTGTTGTTTTTTTGTTTGTTGTTGTTGTTGTTTGTCGTCGTTGTATTCTTAGTAGTAGTCATATGTAAGAAGTTGGCGCTATAGCAACAGTAGTTGTCGTAATTGCAGAACCCATTGTCAATATCTGTGCGTAGTTGCGAGCCAGAAAGTGTGAGCAGCACAATGAGAACCTTGTGGCAACTTGCATGCAATGAAGACCAAACAGATGAGCGCACAACCGTTGCCGGTACGCGTAGCAGAAGCTGCGACAGGAGCCCAGCTACCCCATGCTGCTGTCTATGCTATTGATAACACTGTTTCTACTGACGGCAGTGGCGGCAGCTGGCTGGGGGGTAGGGCAAAACCGGAACGGGTCGAGGAGAAGACGTGTTCCTTATCCCCATCTACGGCCCCCATACCAATTCTGACACATGGGGCCCAGGAACAGGGGAACTAGTGCGGCCCTACCAACCGCACTACCGCACGCAGGTAGTTCAACCTTCAGCCTGGTAGCTTAAGCCCACACTAGAGACCTTAGAGTTCCATACACTGTCGTCGCACCGCAATATCGGGCCTCTTCGTCGTCCGACCTCGCTTCCCCTTCTTCCTCCTCAAACACCCAGTTGTTAACCAACAAACCAGCCGAAATCGAAACAACTACGTAGCAGTGTCTTAGTCACATTCAGCCCGCCTGGTTCAGATCGACCGTTTGCAGTCAGGGCCCTCGATCTCGCTACGCCTGCCGTTGCCCGAACTGTTGTGATGCTGCTGCTACTATCTGTGCCAGCTAAGTCGGGAGGGGTTGTCGCTGTCTGTGTCGTCCTTGCCACGTAGAACCCCCAGTTGCTGATGGTGATGCTGCTGCTGCAGCAGCAGCCGCGTTCTAGGATGAGGGGCGGCCCGTCGCCCTCGGCGGTCCACATTAGCTGCTCGCTATATTTAAGATACACCCAGCCCTTCCCATAAGAATCCCACAGCCCGCGCGTGGCGTGTCGTCTCATGCTTATTTGCCCTCCCGGCTCCCGCTACGCTCTGGTTTTACTCTCACACACTGAGTAGCTTACCCAGTCAGATACGTCACCGAAGCATCCGCCGCTCACTGCTTGCGCCTTGATCCTACCCTACATACAGCTGAAGCGTTCCTCTATCTGTCTGTCGTTCGGCTTTCCTGTTTGACATTGCGGGGGGGGGGGGGGGGGCTTCTAGGTGGGGTTTCTAGGTGGGGCTTCTAGGTGGGACTTCTAGGTGGGGCATCACGTTGCCCTGAGAGGCTTGTCTGCTAGGGGAACAACGGAACATTGCTTCTGCCTCTACTGCTGGTGCCGCTGCTCCTATCGACCCGGAGCGGTTCCGTTACCAGAATCCGACTAGATTAGCCCCCCTCCCTCCCCCCCCGGCGCATCTACACGTCGTGACGTGACTAACAAGCTATGCAGCTAAAGCTAGCTCGCTTGTTAGTGCCCGTCTAACTCACCGGGCCAGATGGCCAGACATTCGGGGCAGACTCAGCCGCGTCCTCTGTTTTCGTTCTCCTTGTTGTTCCCGTTAAAGTCTTCCGGCTGCACGGCCGCGACGCCCAGTCGTCGTCGACGTCGTCCTGGTCAAGAAGATGCGTCATCGCACACTGACCGTTTTTTGGGCCGATCGGCGCGCGGTGGCCTACATATGAGTAAACATATGTTCGCGCTTCGTACTCACACGTGCATGTACAATACATCGGCATACGTGCCGCGGTGTCGAGTGTAGCCAGAGCAACCAGACAATCATCGCAAGATCGGCCTAGCCGCTCCATGCAGAAGCAAGGTGAAAGAGATAGAAAAAAAGAGAGAGAGAGAGAGGGGGGGAAATACACACAGAGCAAAATAGAGAGGGAAAGAAGCGAGTTGGCGGCAAAGTTGAGCATTACCAGCGGGGAAAGGAACAGATCGACGGAAGGTGCAACGGTTGCGCACGCTACAACGGTTAACGCCCACACGTGAGATGCGTCGAACACTATCCTACCTACTACGAGCTATTCTTGCTCCGTATCGCTGATATCAGTGATGGTGTTGTGGTTCAGTGCCCTTGAACTGGCTACAGGCGACTGCTATCGTGTACCGGCGTTGTTAATAATCGTGTTGTTGTAGTTGCTGCTGCTGTTGTTAATATTCGTGTTGTTGTTCTTGTAGTTGCTGCTGCTATTGTTGCCATCATTGCCGTCGTCAATGTTGTTTTTGTTGTTGTTGTTGTCGTCGGTATTGTTGGTGTTGTTGCTGTTGTTGTCATTGTGATAGTAACAAAGTACCACAGTGTGTACTTGGATTTTTGAGTACTCATTGTGCCGTGGCGTGCAGCAGCGACGGCGGCGGAATTAACATCAACAACAACAATAACAACAACAAAATCAACAACGACAGCAAACGTGGCAAATAAAGTGCGTGCAAGTGGCGAGGTGAAAGGTGGTTTCAGCGGCTATCACCTGCTTGAATGGCTCTCAGCCGTCGGAATGAGGGAAAAACGTCGTCGAATCGACGAGACGCAATTGGCCGCTGCAACGACGTCTACATCGTTATCAATGCCGCCTGCTGTTGCTGCCGCCGCTGCGCCTGCTATGGTCATTGTCACCGATCCTGCTGGAGATCTTCATGGTGGTACCTGTGATGGTGGTACCATAAGTGCCGTCGCCGCTGTTGCTGCTGCTGCTGTTGCTGCTTCTTTTTCGACTACCGAACCACCACCACTAATTACAGGTTAGACGAGCATAACACTTGGCAGCATGGCAGGCCAGCGAATAACTGAGTGGTGGTGCATAATTGTTCATTTGTGCACAAATCCTTTGTGCTTCGAGTACGTGACTGCCGAGAACCAACACGACGAGGGCAGTATACTTCAAACAGCGAGGGGGAGGAGCTTTAATTTACACAGCTAACAACAACAACAACACCTACGTTACAGCCAACAACAAGAGCTGCTATTATTCTTATTATTATTATTATTATTATTATTAGAAGGTGACTATGCAGCATCTCTATATTGCCACGGTTATGCTCGCTGTTTTGTTGGGTTTTGCGACTGCACTCCACGTTACGTACATTGGAAATTTGAAGTAAACTAATTTAAGGGCAGTCGTGGCCGGTTCTAAAGGTCGAACACTTTAAACCCACGGTCTGCCGAATGGAGTGCCGGGTTTAGTGACGGCGGGAGTATATAGAGGACTATGGTCCAAGCACAGCCTATCGTTTTTTAGTTATTAGTTAGCATAATATTATCCGTCTGTCATACATATCCGCTCATTGCTGAAAGGACTTGCCTTATTGTCTAACGTCGACAACTGGCATCCTGCGGACAGACACTAGAATCTCTAGAGAAACATAGAATAGACGCATACCACATTTGAATAGTAAACAAAAACAAATACTTAAATAAACGTGCTTGTTCGATGCTACTACATAACCGGCATAATTTCATCTTGCTAATACTGTTTAATTAAAGTGAAATAACTCATTGATTTGTAGCACTGCTCCCAACGCTAGCATGCGTGACATGACATACAATCATTCAGTGAAAAACAAAGCTGCGTTTTAAATAGGCATGCCTATCGGCATAGAGAACAAGGTCAGATAAAAACGTGACGCAAATTAAAGGATGCAAGTCAT